>PVJX010001970.1:0-12275 GCA_004027295.1 Dolichotis patagonum
GTCTCTGTCTCTGTCCTTGTCTCTATCTCTGTCCTTGTCTCTGTCCCTGTCCCTGTCTCTGTCCTTGTCTCTGTCGCTGTCCCTGTCTCTGTCTCTGTCCCTGTCTCTGTCTCTGTCCCTGTCTCTATCTCTGTCTCTGTCTCTGTCCCTGTCTCTGTCTCTGTCCCTGTCCCTGTTTCTGTCTCTGTCCTTGTCTCTGTCGCTGTCCCTGTCTCTGTCTGTCTCTGTCTCTGTCTCTGTCTTTCCCCTTCTATGTTACTTTATGTGCCCCCCATCCTGTTGTTCATTCTTCCCCCTCTCTTCCTATTTCTTTTTTTCTTTTTCTCAGTATCTCTTTTTCTGTCAACCTTTGGGTTACTCTTGTTTTCTTTTTCTATTGCTTCAGTGTCCTTTTCTTCACCTCCCTCACCCTCAGCCATCTGGTTCTGCATCTCACTCTCCATCCTGAAGTTGTAGCCCTCAAGAACCAGACTGTGCCATGGGCAAGCACAGTGCCCATCGTGCAGGCCGAGGAGGAGGAGGTCTTTCTGGGGAGACCCGCTGTCCTCCTGGCGGGTAGGACAGGGCCCTGGCTTTGAAGTGGTGGCAGCGTCGCACCCCAGGGCCCGGGCTGGATTAGCTGCCGTCTGGTCTGGGCATTTCTTCTCACGGCCCAACCTACCGATTTGCTGAGTGAGGAGGACAGGGTATTGGTACCCAGACCACAGCTGGGTCAGGAGCTTTGCCAAGTTCCTGGGGAGCATCCTCTGGGCTGGCATTGCCCGAGGAGGACACTCAGGGATTGCTGCTCTCATGTTCGCCCCTTCCAGGCAGCCAGCTCCGACTGTACTGGGCAGACGTGACCCCGGCTCACTATGCTCCTGCTGTCCAGCACCGTGGGCCTGGCAGGCCTGCTCCTCTTGGTAGGCCAAACAGCAGATGCCTTGATGATGCCCAATGCCACCATGGTCCTGGCCCAGCTGGAGGGCACAGCTGTGAGGCCTCTGAGTGGCCTAGAGGTACCCCGGGACCACAGGAAGCACCACATTTCTGCACGGGACATCGTGGCCTTATTGGATTATCACAACCACATTCGGGCCAGCGTGTACCCACCTGCCGCCAACATGGAGTACATGGTGAGTCCCCATGCCTGTCCCTGTGCCCTTCCCAGCAAACAATAGCCTACCCACTGCAGGCTAGAGCGACTGGCTTGGAAGAGCTGGCCCATCCGCCAAGCTGGCCCCACTGGCCAGTCTCTCAGTATGAGGGGCCTGTGCCGAGGGCAGGAATTTGTGTGCCCATATGCCAGGCTAGGAAACTGAGGCAATCATACAGATTCCCCAGTGAATTTGGCCATAGGTGTACTATTTATGGAACATTTTTGATGCCAGGGACTACAAATAACACTTTTCCTGCAAGAGGATATTTCATCGACACTTTCCAAATTTAAAAATTGAATCCAGAGAATTGATTTGCCCAAGGCCACCTGGCTAGGATTCTAGATCCACTGGGCTCACAGGGAAAGTTTTTATTTTAACCAACACAATACCCAGCCCAAGAATTTTTGCTCCAACTGAGGAGCTGCAGGGGGTGAGTGGCGGGAGCTCTCCAGTCTATTGTCCCTTGGCCCGGGGATTTAGCAGACACACCCCTCACCATTCATTCCCCGGCCTCCCTCAGAGGCAGGTCTGCAGCAGGGCCGGCACCGAGCAGAGGAAAGCCACGATGTCTGCCTTCAAAGCAGCAGGGCCGGCGTCTCTCACCCTGGCCGGCCAGTGGCCAGCCCCCTGGCGCGAAAGAGGGAGTCTTGCTCTTTATCATAGCTTCTCCGGTTTAGGGACAATGGCCCTAAACCGGCCTGTGGAGATAGGCTGGAAGCCTGGAACGAGGATTTCTTTCAAGATTGAGATTGCCAGTCCAGATCCTGCCCTGAGCCCAGCCCCAGGCCCAGCAGGGGTCCTGCTAAGAACGCTGGGTCACCGCCTTCCCCAAGGGGTGTTCCTTTGAAGGGGGTCAGAGAAAATAGTAAAAACCATGGGTGTGTGTGTGTGTGTGTGTGTGTAGCTTTCAAACACAATGCTGGGAGCTAACAGTTGCAGAGGAGTGGGGCTAGGAGCCAGGACGGTGAGCAACTACAGAGGCGGGAAAGCCACTTATTTGTTTATTGACTGACTCATTTATTAACTTAAGGACTGGTGCACAGAAAGCGCCCAATTTTTTCAAATGAATGACACATTTGCTGAGCGCCATTGCTGTGTGTGCAGCACTTTCCCCAAACAGCAGCTTAATGATTGCAATGTGGCAGGGGACAGAGACCGGGAGCTGTCTCCCCAGGGGCCCAGGGAGGCCAAAGAGGTTCAGAGGAAGGTTCCTTCCCTCAGTTTACCCCCTTGCTCTGCTCTCTTTAAAAGGTTGGGAGTCAGACCAGCCTGAGGGAGGTTTGGGCCCTCTCAGAACCCGAGTCTGACTAAGCACCCGTCACTTCCAAGAAAGCCTGAGTCCAGGAAGGCGGTGACTCACGGCTTATTTGACATGTCATTACCCAGAAATATGGTTCAATATTTGCTGAATGAACAAATCCTGTCTCAGAGGATCACAGTGTGAGAAGTGAGCTAGAATTTGTTTTTTTAAGTGACACATTTTCCAGCTAGGAAACTTGGGGAATTCATACACTGGACAACTATAAAGCTGCGAAGAAGGATGAGGAGCATTTTCACAGGTGCCGATGCGCGATAATCGCTGAGACAGCCCACCTGGTTGGGTGAGGGGAATAAGGTCAGAACAGAGTGCCGGGCGTGCTGCTGCCCCGGTCAGAATCTGTGTCCCCTGCACATCAGCTTGTGCAGGTGCAGATCCTTCTGCAAGTGGACAAAAGCGACACGGTGATGGTCCCTGCGGGAGGTTACAGAGTAGCTATGGGATGGTGCTGGGGAGAGAGGAGGGACTGTGCCTTTGTCCCCCTCAGGATATCATACAGATTAAATTGGTGTGTTTTCATGTTTGTTGTTGTTTGTTTGTTTGTTTGATTGATTCCAAGCACTCTTCTTTTAAATTAGATTGTATTGGAATATTTTAGATGTACATAATGATCACATTCATCACAGAGAATTTGTACCTATACATGACATAACTTTTTTCCTTCTCCATTCCCCACCCTCCCCCAAGTTTTCTTTGGGCAGTCTTGCTATATTGTCCAGGCTTGCTTTGAATTCACTATGTAGCTCAGGCTGACTTTGAACTACCTCTTGGTGATCCTCCTGCCTCAGCTTCCTCTGTGCTGGGATACAATTGTGCACCTCCATGTTGGGCACAGCTAAAATTTTTGATGCTTACATAAACCTATTTTGAAAACACAAGAAATAAAAATTCTAAATTAGTCACTTTTGCATCACCCTGGGAGAGGTCACTTCTAGAGACTGCTGAGAACTCTGCACAAACAGCTGAGACTCTGCTCAGAGCCGAAGACCTCAAGTGTGAGGTCCAGAGAAGAAGACAGGGGTAGGGGCTCAGCTCTGGGGTACGCTTGTGCTTGATCTTGAAAGCACAGGTCTTGCGTGAGCCCCATTTTCTAACCTGTCTGTGACCTTGCTGAAGAGTCAAGAAGGGCCCTAGGCACAAGCGTGTCTCTTCCTCCTCCCGGGATGTGCTCAGTTTTACTTTCCACAGGTCTGGGATGAGACGCTGGCCAGGAGCGCTAAGGCCTGGGCCCGCCAATGCATCTGGGACCATGGGCCCTCACAGCTGATGAGATTCATAGGCCAGAACCTCTCCGTCTTTTCTGGCGGGTATGTAAAATTCAGCCCTTCCTTCAGTCAGTCATTCAACAAACACACATCAAGCACTACTCTGAACTGGGTGCTGCGTTTGACAGTGAAATACATTGGGGAACAAAGTGGGCCCACTCCCTGTCCAGGGTGAGCCTGTTCTAGTTAGGAGGGACAGGAGATAACAGTGCGGACATGCATGCGTCCAGACTGTTTGGAGAGTGAGGGGTGATGTGAAGACTCATGTGCAGAGTGGGGGTGGAAGCCATGTGGAGGAGTTGGGAGCAGAGGCTGCTGGGTAGGCAGAGCTCACCCTGGCTGCACCTCTGTGCTCCATTCCTGCTCTGGAGTCAGAAGGTGTGGTCCTGATTTGGCTCTGCGTGGCCTGGGGGAGGGATTTCCATGTTCAGGACATTTGTGTCCCTGTCTGTAGAACAAGGCTTTGGCCTAGCTCAGATCTTCCCAGCCTTGTGGATTTTGTAGGTCAATAAAATTCCCAAAAGGCATTTACAAGACAGCCATGCCACTGGCATATTTTTATTTTGCCAAATAAAGACACTAGAACCAAACTCCGCTTGTTCTGCCTTGACCTCAAGGGAGCAGGAGAGGCAGGGTAGAGGCCCAAGGACTCCAGGTCCCAGGTCCTGGTCCCCATCCTCACTGACTGAGGGCGCCAGGACCAGCCCTTGGGAGCCCTGAACGCTCCTCCCACAACCTCAGTCGTGGATCTTGTGTCCTCTCTGGCCAGGCTGTGGCCAGCCCTGGGGAGGCTCCCAGGGAACACAAAACAGTGTCAAAACATAAGAGCTGTGAATTGCAAATGTGAGCTCTTCCAGATGTCACCTCCTGATTGGGTCCTTTGAGTATTCGAGTATTCGTGCCTCTGTCCAATGGGGCTGACTGAAGAAAAAACAAACCCTCAGGTCCAACCAGCTGGCTTTCTGGCCTGCAGAGAGTTTCCTGGTGGACACCCCAAGCCCCTGCCCTCCCCCACCTCCCATCTCAGAGGTCTCAGAGGTGGCCCAAAGTGCTCCCCTGCCTGGCAGGAGTGACAGGCACGTGTGCTTTGCTGAGCACTTACGATGTGCCAGGCATGGGTGAGCGCTCTACACGCCTTTGTCTCCTGGCCTTTAGAACAGACCTGTGAGATGAGCACTGCTGACCTCATCCTCGCATCATCGGGGAATCCCGGGGTGGGGGTGAATAATTCGCCCAAGGTCACTGAGTAAGGCTGGTAGTGTTGGTGGCAGCCTCCTTCAGCTTCTTCCATGTTCTTGACCTCTCCAGGTACACCTCCATATTGGATCTTGTGAAGATCTGGGCCAATGAGAGGTGGAATTATTTGTTCCCAGTCCCGAGCGATTGTGCCCCACGCTGTCCCTGGCACTGCACTGGCCCTGTATGCACCCACTACACCCAGGTACTCCTTTGCTAGGGCTCAGGGGCATGCAGAACAATCCTTGGCATCTCTGAAGGGGAAGAATGTGGCGAGGCATGGTATTGCACACCTGAACTTTCAGTATTCAGGAGGCTGAGGCAGGAAGATTGCATATCCAAAGTCAGCCTGGGCGACTTAGTGAGGCTGTGTCTCAAAACAAACAAATGAACAACAATCACAGTAACAAAAAACATACTAACCAGGAGGGTAATGCAGTCCAGAATGCCAGAACTTGGGAGGCTGAGGCAGGAGGATCACTATGAATTCAAGGCAGCCTGGATTACACAGCAAGAACTGTCTCAAAACACAAAAACAAAAGCCACACTAAGCCAGGGAGAGCAATGAATTAGGACATGGAAAGGTATCTGCATACTGAACTGAGGTGGAGCATGTCTTACTTTGTTCATCTTGGGTATTTTCTGCTTCCTAAGGCTTCCTCTATCTTAGGCGTAAAATGCTAAAATAAGATTTTCTGATGTTATAAAAATTTTAGTGCATTTTGAGTGCTAATAATGAGTATGTACATACTTATTATGCATGAAAATCTGATGCAGTCTACACGGATTGCACAAAGATGATGCATCCAAAGGTGGCCTGGGCACCCCCTCCCGGTGAGGCTCTGGACAGAGACTTCCCTGGTGGGATGAACCTTCTTTGTGCCCAATCTGCCTCTCTGACTCATTTGGAGATAAAGTCCAAAATCTACATTTGTAACCCTCTACAAAATGTGATACTGAAGCCAAATATCTTTCCTACCTTCCATGACACATTATTTCCTCCATTTTACTAACGAAGACACAGGTTGCATAAGAGAGAAAGTCACACAGCGGGTGACAATGAGATGCTGGTTCAAGTCTGACTCCAAAGTTTGCTGTGATGTAACAAGGATTTTGGAAGGATAGTCACTAAGAAAAAGAAGGCAAAACAAAACAAATAGAATGTATAAAACAGTATAGAAAATACTAGTATATATCACTCAAGGTGTGGTTAAATATTGGTTCTTAAACCTTTTGTTTTGTTTTGTTTTGTTTTGTTTTGTTTGAGACAGTCTTGCTGTGTAGTCCAGGCTTGGACAGCAATTCTCCTGCCTCAGCTTCCGGAGGGCTAGGATTACAGGCATGCACCATCGCGCCCAGTTTGCTTCATAAAACTTCTCTTGTGTGTGTGTGCAGGGGTGAAACCCAGGACCTCACACATGCTAAAGCACCTGCTCTACCACTGAGCACCATCTTGCAATTTATAAAACTTGGGCTCCGGGTGTGTAGGTGCGTACACATGCACATGTGTGCATTGGGCAACAATCTGAAATTTATTTGTCCCTCATTGTTGTCTGCAGTTGAAAACAAGTTTGAGAAACATAAATGACTCTCACTCAGGCAGACTGCTGCCCCCAAGACCTCACTGACCCCTCCCTCCCAAAACTGAGCCAGGGGCTACGGGCCCCCAGGCCCCAGGCCCCAGGCCCCAGGCCCTTTCTCCTACCCCTCCTCAGCCCGCCCTGTCTGTGCCTCCGTAGATGGTGTGGGCCTCCTCCAACCGGCTGGGCTGTGCCATCCACAACTGCGACAGCATCAACGTGTGGGGCAGCACCTGGTACCAGGCAGTGTACCTGGTGTGCAACTACGCCACGAAGTAAGTGCCCAGCTGGGGCAGGGCAGGAAGGGAGCCTACAAATTCAAGGAGAGAAAGACAAGCACAGCACCCCTCCTTCTTCCCGCCGAGTAACCTCAGTAGCATAGGATGTGGGTAATTTTAGGGAGTTGATTAATAGCCTTTTTTTTCTTTACCGAACTTCAGAGTCAGTTGGGGGAAAGAGGACTGAGGCAGGAGGGAAGGCGGCATCACTGAGGACGTGGAGAGTGCAGCATGTAGTTTACCGGGCTCCCTCGGCCAGAGGGCTTGCAAATGCCTCACAATTGAATTAGACTTGTGCACCAGTGCCAGGCAGCACTGGGCCTCCTCTCACAAGTGCAGGGCAGCCCTGTTAGTTAGGCTTAGCTGAAGACATAAATAACCAAAATGGACGTTGTGACACACATGTATAATCCTAGTACTCTGGGAGGCTGAGGCAGGAGGATCACAAGTTCAAACCCAGCCTGCGCAATTTAGTGGTTTAATAAAACCATGTCTCAAAAAAATAAAAAGAAGGGTTGGGCTGTAACTCAGTGCAAAGGTCCTGGGCTCAGTCCCCTACTACTGATAAAAATCATTCAATGGTTCACCAAGAATACCTGGTTCCCACAGGCAAGGAGATCTCAGACGGAAAGGATAGACTGAGCATGCTCAGCTCCTCATCCCAAACTAGCCAATCAGCTTGAAGAGAGGGAGGTCAGGCACCATCTTCTTAAAAGTCCCTTGGAAACCTGGGGAAGAGGAATATGGAAGTTCCTGTTCAATGTAGTTTACAAATTTGTGAACATCACAGATTCTCAAACAAAATAAGAACAATTTCTAAATCAGCTTGAAATTTAAAATTTCAAAGTCATAAAGAACTACATTTTACTCTCACACACAGCCCTTGATCATTTACAACATACTTTCAGTTTATTAGATCTAAAGAAATGAAAGAAGTAAAGAAAAAGGGATTCAATCCCTGGTACAGAAAGAAAGAAAGAAAGAAAGAAAGAAAGAAAGAAAGAAAGAAAGAAAGAGCTGGGTGTGGTGGTACACGCCTGTAATCCCAGCACTTGGAAAGTCAGGGCAGCAGGATGGTGAGAATTCAAGGCCAGTTTAGGCTTCACAGTGAGTTTAAGACCAGCCTAAAATACATAGTGATACTCTTTCTCAAAAAACAAACAAACAAACCAATGTAATTTCTACTTAACTTCTTGTTGCCTGCAAAATGAGAGTGAAACATTACTGATAGACTGTTAAGTGAGGTCACTCCACTAATGCCCCTGGGCTTATAATAAATGGGAAACATTTATTGGTTCTTATTATTACTACCAGATGTTATGGCTTAGGTCTAGATGTCCCCCCAAAGCCTCATACAGTCCTAGATGGGGCTTTTTCAGAGGAGACTGGATCTAGAGTGTGTGACACTGGGATTGATTCATGGTCAATGCTAGGGTCAAAGACACTTGAATTAAGGGTGTGTGGGCTACCTACCCTAAGTAGTCTGGATAAAATATAAGGACTAGAAAGAGCTGTGATCATCCCTTGCTTGCTTTGTTCCCTTCTGCCCATCATGACCAATTTCTCTCTGCAATGCCTGTCTGCTGTGCCACTCTGCCTTGCAGCCAGCCCCTTAGGGACTGAAACTTCTACAAACTCTGAGCTAAATAAACCTTTCCTCCTTTAACTTTGGGTGTCGAGTATTTTGTCTCTGCAGTGAGAGAAGAGTAACTGAGACACCAGAGACAGGTTTGTGCCCACCTCTACCATAGGCATACTGATAGCATTGAGTAAATCATTGTCTCTATAAGCCTCAGTTTTCTGGTAGGGTTAATGCTCCCCAGCTCATATAATTTAAACACTAAGATATAATGATGTGCCTGTATAGTATCTGGTCCACAGAACGTGCTAAGTGAATGGAGCTCTGAATACTCAAGGGTGGAAATAGACCTTATTCATTTCTACATCTTCCTATTGTAGCAATTTCAATGCAAAAAAAAAAAAAAATCAAACCTTTTTTCCCCCAAGTAGTTAACAAGACAAGAACTACTTGATTTCACCTGCCAGGTACCACCATTGTCTGGTCTTCCTGTTCCTAAACTTCTGAGAGCTCCTTCTGAGCTCTGTGGACTGACAACATCTCACACAAATTCTGTGTCCATGCAAGCTGTGGTGGTGCTTGATGAATGAATGAATGTGTCCTTTTAGGGAACTGGAAATGCACACTTTTCTGAGAACTTGGGTTCACCTTGCTCCAGGTTATTCAGTAATCCTTTTTGTTCAGAGGGAAAAAGGTCCCAGTTAAGCCCCCAAGGAGTAGATTCCTGTGGTGTGAGAAATAGGCTTTGGAGTTTGTAAAGATACTGATACCACAGGCCAGTAGCAAGACTGCAACTGCAGGGGCTGGGGATTTAGCTCAGCAGTGCAAGTACCTGCCTGGCGAGCATGAGGTTGTGAGTCCGATCCCCAGGATCAAAAATAAAAATAAAAATAAAATACAAGGTAAGACTGCTGTCTTATCTTGTAAGCAAAAGCTTCAAGCAAAAGCTGGGGATGATTTTAGGCCTTGAGGAAGAAAGAAAAACTAAACTGCATGGGCAGAGATGGAGAAGCCAGCAGGGGAAGGTAAGGTGTGTGAGTCGGACCCACATGATGCCAGGAAGGGCCGAATGGCTGATTTAAAGCTGTTGATGGGGTTCTCAAAGCCAGGAGTCTGCAAACCCATGGTCAACTGTGGCCTGTGGTCTGTTTTTAAAGAGAGATTTATTGAAACACGGTCACACCATTCCTTTATATGTTCTCTACAGCTGCTTTCATGTCGTAGAGGCAATCAGGCCAGCAAAGTCTAAAATATCTACTATCTAGCCTTTACATAAAAAATTTGCAAGATGGGCGTGGTGGCCCAGGCCTGCAATTCCAGCACTCTGGGAGGCTGAGGCGAGAGGATTACAAGTTCAAGCTCAGTCTGGGCAACTGAGCAACTTGGTGAGACCCCGACTCAAAAGTTTAAAGCACATTGTAAAGGCCTGGAGATGTAGTTCGTGTAAAGATCCTGAGTTCAATTCCCAGGACAGTTTTAAAAAATAATAAAAGTATAATTCACATGCAGTGTGGTGGCACACACTTGTAATTCCAGCAGTCAGGAAGCTGAGGCAGGAGGATGGCTACACAGTGAGTTCAAGGCCAGCCTGAAGTGCATAGCAAGACCCTGCCTCAAAAACAACAATAAAAATAGATATAATTCACAGCCCACTGAGGGGTTATATTAAATTATTAATATTTTTAAATTGCAATGACATGTTTACATGTCACTTACATGTACACCACTTTAGGTGTACAGCTCTGGTGTTCATGACAGTCACAATGTTGCACAACCATGGCTGCTATTTCCAAAAATTTCATCAGCCCACAGAGAAACTCCATAACCAGTAAGCAATAACTCTCCATCCCTCCTCCCCCAACAGGTAGTGGTCTTCTGAGAGTATTAATTCCAGAGCAGGTAGATTGGTTTCAAATGGAGCCTGAAGATGTGACAGTGGCAGCAGCTATGTGGCTTGATGGACTCGTCCATTGTAACCCAAGTATTGAATATTGCAATCCAAGTATTGTAATCCCTTTTCTAATCTTCCTCACAATTCAGAGAGTTGTATTTGTAACACCATTGAAAGTTTATTGGAATTTCGGCAACTTAATCCCAATCTACCACCTCCAACGCAACCCATGGTAAGAGTAAAGACAAGACGTATTCAAAGTTAAGGGCAGCCAAGGGGTCCTAGATCTGACCCAAGTGAGAATATATAGACAAAGGCCTTGATGCAAGGCCTCTCCTAGAATTTATTATCTTGTGAAGAAGGGGATAGTTCAAGCATGAGTGACAGGGAAGATGGCAGGAACCATGTGAGTAACTTGAGCTGGCTAGCCAGGTAGGGAGAAAAGCATCTTTGCAAAATGCAGGGAGAATGACATGCAGAAGGATCAATCTGCATAATTAAGGTAGCATGGGAATTGTTTTAGGAGACTGTTGTTTCAGTGTTTGATATGTAAACTTTTGTGCACTCGGGTGTCATGGCTTCTTACTTTGAGGCTTTTCTCCAGCAGACATTTCCGGAGGTGAGTGACTCTGCCATCCCACTGTGCATGGATCTTTTACAGAAAGCACTATGCAAGGAAACAGGAGACTGTCAGATGGGCCTTAGAGATTACATACATATCAGTACTTCAGCTGGCCTTATTTGTAATGCTTACAGCCAATTGAAAGGA
This sequence comes from Dolichotis patagonum, assembly GCA_004027295.1. Lineage (NCBI taxonomy): Eukaryota > Metazoa > Chordata > Mammalia > Rodentia > Caviidae > Dolichotis > Dolichotis patagonum. Next base: position 11,056 of record PVJX010001970.1, read on the forward strand.
GAACACCATAGCCAGTTGTGTACATATCAGTATATGGAATTACACTAATGTTGCAGCAATTGTTCTGCATTCAAGGAGAGGTGCTCAAATTGTCTCCTACACTCATCCCCTTGATTGAATTATGCTGTCTTCTGCATGAATAAATTACAAGGGGTTTTAGGTCGTTTCATATAGCTTTCATACATCCTATTGCATTTGTTTCAAGAAATCGGGTGGCAGGTTGGGGATGTAGCTCAGCAGAACAGCATTTGCCTGGCATATGCAAGGCCCTGGGTTCCATCCTGAGTACTGTGGTGGAACGACAAGAAAGTAGACGGCTTAGCTGGTCACTAGGACCACAATCTAGGACCTGAGCTCAGATCTGCCTCCTCCAGAGGAAAGGCTATGCCAGGCTTAGTGCAACGCCTGTCCACACATGATTCTGCCTCCAATTCACGGTGTCCCTGTGGAGGGAGTGGGGACATCTGTTGCTTTTGCAGCTGAAGAAGCCAAAGCTTACGGATGTGACTTGCGTGAGGTAACACAGCCAGTGGACCGCAGTGCCGAGTTGTGAAAAGCAGCATGAAGGCCGCTCATCTCACACTTTGCCATCTCCTAACCTTACTTCCCTGCGGTCTTTTCTTTTCCAGGGGCAACTGGATGGGTGAGGCGCCCTACAAGATGGGGATGCCGTGCTCTGCCTGTCCCCCTAGCTATGGCGGCAACTGCTACAACAACATGTGCTTCCACGGGTTCAACTCCAATAAGTTCCTGGGACCTGAACGCTCCCAGCGCTCTAGGGCACCAGTAGCTGGGTTTGGCCTTCTAAGAATCCCTCCTGGAAGATAGCATCAAGGAATACTTGTTTCTCAGACAACAGTCAGGTTTCCTGCACCGATATGGTTTCCCCACCTACATTCCCTTTTCTATGTGTCTGGTGTGTGTCAGAAGTCAGGGACCTCCTTGCCCGCTCTTTCCTTACTTACATCTTTGTTTTGTGTAACCCTCTAGGAAAGACCTACATCCTTAATTAGCTCGATTCTCTGAGAGGTGGGGCTGCATGGATTGGTGCTGGCTCCTCAGTTTTGTGATTCTCAGGCTTCAAACCTAAGGCCATCCATCCAACGAAGGTCACTTGTGAAACAATCTTTCACCAGAAATCCACCTTCACTTCCCCTCCAGTTCTAGCCAACCTGGGCAGTCTTTGAGGGCTGTGGTTCCCATCCTGAACTGGACATGTT
>PVJX010001970.1:12375-142555 GCA_004027295.1 Dolichotis patagonum
CCAGAGATCAAACTCAGGACTTCACGCTCACCAGGCAGGTGCTCATGCCACCCCAACACCTGTCCTTTTCAATTTCTCAATCACTCTGTCTTTTCCACAATCATCTCTCTTTTGTCTTCCGGTCTACACTGTCCCCTTTTATTTCTCCATTTCAATCTCCAGTCTCCGATTCTTTCTTTTTCTCCCATACAATCTCTTTCTCATTCCAATAAACCATTTCCCCTCTCCTGGCTCCATCCCACCCAGAGATCATAGCACACAAAAGTCCTTTTGTTTCAGAGATAGTAAAATCTCCTCCCTCAGACCTTGGCCTCCAGCTGGGGCCCACTCCCTGCCTGGCTGGAGAGAGCTCTGTTCAAAGATGAAAAACAGGCCCTTCCTGCAGAGTCACTCCAGACAGTTGTCCTAGGCCAAGAGCAGTGTGTCCCCTCTGGTCTCTCTCACTTCTGCAGACCATGACCTGTGCTCCCCTGTCAACACCAATAAAGTCCTTCACAGTGGCACTTGCTGGTCGCTTCTTCTCTCAGCTCCCAGGAGGATCAGAACTCAAGGGCAGAGGGTTGGGTTGGAAAGGTAAGGGCGGGGAGAAACCAAGTCACCTGAAGACCAAGGGAGGGGACTAACAGCCCAGCCCTGCTATGCAAAGGCTAGATTCCTGCACAGGTGTATTTGCATGTTATTACTCCATCTCTGCAGAGAGAAAAATGGGGTTTAGGGTGAGTGCTAATTCCTAAATGCTGGAAAGGAATGAAATAAGGGAACCAAAGATATTGTTGCAATATTGTCGGAAAGGAATGAAATAAGGGAACCAAAGATATTGTTGCAATATTGTCTGCAACTGGGGGAGAGGGATACAGGGTCCTTCCCTTTGTAAAACAATGGTGATAGTGTTTGTTTTAAAAAAAATTATTAATTCTCTTATTTTGGGCAGTAGGGACTTGCAGCTCTGTGTCAATTTCCCCACTTGTTCTGGAAAAGTAAGTGGTAGCAAAGTCCTCGGATGGCCTGGTGTCGTAAAGTCCCACAGGTGGTCAGGAGCAGACATGGAATTCAAACTCCCCTTTCATCGGCCCTCAAAACTTGTGCTGTTTCAGCCTCACATCTCCTTCCTGTGTCTGAGTGACTAATGAGAATGACAACTCGTACTTTTTAGCTGCTTACTTAGCATGGGTGCACCCTACTCTCCTAATTTTGTTGAATAGAATTTTAGGTGGTAAGTGCTGTTTTTAGCCTCATTTTATAGATGCAAAAACTGAGGTTCGAGAAGATTCTTTTGGAGCAAGGTATGGTAGCACAGGCCTGTAATTCTAGCATTCAGGAGTCTGAGACAGGCAGATCACCTAAGTTCAGGGCCATGGGCTACACTATGAGTTCAAGGCCAACCTGAGCTATATAGGGAGATTCTGTTCCCAAAAACGAACAACAGCCCTTAACCTCTCACTCTCCTGCCTCTCTCAGGCACTCAGGGCTTGTACAAAGGAAGAGACAAGTAAGCCAAAAATGCCTTTGTAGGACAGGAATGAATTCCAGGTGACATCCCAGGCTTGCCATTTGGAAGGAAATGAGCAGTTATAACTGGTGTCTAGGTTTGCTACACTGCTGTTTCATTGAAAGAGGAACTTTCAGTGCAAGAGAGCTGTTTCTTTTCTCTGTCATAACATTTGAGGGCCAAGGTTGTAGTTAAGGGGCAAGATTCTTACCTGGCATTTGCAAGGCCCTGTGTTCCATCCCCAGCACCACAAACAAAGCATAACAATGACAAACTCACCCCATCACCCCCAGAGATCATAACATACAGAAGTCCTTTTGTCTCCAGAGATATATTCGAACTCTGTAAGGTATTATACTTTTTGAAGGCTTTCATGCCCATACTCACTGGCTCATTCATTTCAACAACCGAGAGGCCACAAGTCTAACTCTGGCTACAAGTGCTTGTAGTGCCTCAGTCTCAGCCATAAAGAGGTTTGTGAGTAGTTTTGGTTTCAGGAAGTCTCTCAATACATTATACAATGGGAGACATGGAAAACAGAGTCCGCTCTGAGCATGGGGGTCATCAATAGGGGCTGGTATGGGCACAGGACTGCTCACACTCAAGGTGGCCCTCCATCTGCTTTTGTGAATAAAGTTTTATTGAAACATAACCATGCACCCACTCATTGTCTATAGCTGTCTTCATGCTGTAGAAACAGATGAGAAGCACGGCTCACAAAGCCAGCAATTTTTACTATTGGGCCCGTCACAGAAAAAGCTTGTTATGCTCTGAGATCTGTAATAGTCTCATGTTCCTGGATCTTATCATTCAATAAACAGAAGATGAATGCAAATATGTTATTTGAGTTGGAATAAATGTTCCTGGGAGAATAGGGAATTACTGTATAACAGCACAGTCTAACTAGAAAGGGTTGTCACAGTCTGCTAGATCGTCCTGCTGAGGGGTTTTAAATCCAGAGCTTCATGCATGCCAGGCAGATGAAGAAGAAACTAGACTACATCCTCAGCCCTTCTTATTTCTCATTTTGAGATAAGACCTTGAGCTTGTGAGGATCACAAGTCTTGTAATAGCAGCCACTTGGGAGCTAAGGAGGACCTGCCTGCTATTACAAGACTTGCACCATCACCCCTGGCTTAGAGGTAGGTGTTTGTTGAAGACGAGAAGCTGCACAGGTTCAGGGGAAGGAAGGGCTACGTGGGTCAAGAGCTAGAGAGAGAGTGCATGGCAAAGCCAGGGACTGAAAGAAGACCTAGGTGTAGGAGAGAGGAGCAAGACGATTTACTGTGGGGAGCTCGGCAGGGGCTGAACCACAAACAGTCATGGGGCTTCACTTGGGGAGAAAAAGAGATCCTAGCATTGGAATGACAGGTCATGTTTCCACTGGAGAAACCATTCTGACCACATTAATGAAAAATAGATTTAGTGAGGGCCAGAGCGGTCAAAAGATTATCTCAGCAGCAACCCAAGTCAGAGATTAGAACGGGTACACACCTGTAATCTAGCATTTGAGGAGACCGCGGCAGACAGATTGAGTTAGACCTGGTCTCGAAATAAAAAATATAAATGGGCCAGGGAATGCAGCTCAGTGTGAAGGCCAGGTTCAATCCCCAGTACTGGGAGGAAAAAATCAGTGGCTTCAACCTCATTGGTGGCACTGGAAACAGAGAGGCGGGCTGACTTTTGTTGGAGAGGTTAGGCTTTAAGGGTGCATCTGGGTGGAGGGAGGTGCAGATGCAGGTGCAGATGCAGGTGAACTGAGACCTTTGATGGGGGGCCCAGGGGTCTGCTTAAGGTTCCTGGCTTTCTCTGTGAGAAAGGTGAAGTCTTATCCTACTGAGGATAACAATGGAAAAGTTTCAAGGAGAGAAAACAGCTGAGATGGGGGTAAAGACCAAGAAAGCGAGGAGCAGGGAAACTGAGGGTAGCAGATCTGGGCAGTTCAAAGCCAGTGATCATGAAGTATGATGGCCCTAGGTGTCCCCTAAGTGATTGCTGTTTCCGTCTAGCGCTGACTGGCTGTCTGGTGTAGACATGAAGAAAGTAAAATAGTTTTGTTCATTCCAGCTTGGTATTTTGTCAGCAAAGGAACTGAGAGGGAAGCAAGACAGAGAGGGACCAAAAGAATGGGGTGGGGGCTTTAAACTGGACAGGAAGACACGGGAAGGCAGGAAGAGTCACAGACAGGAGGGCTAAGAGCAAAGCCCTGAAAACAGCCTGTGTCTGTCCATCAGTAGGGACAGGAAGTGGTTGAACAAATGCCCCGGAAAGAGACTGAGCAGAGAGGAATCTAACCAGTAGCTGTTTTAGAGGTGGAGCAACCCAGGAGGAGGGATCATATGATAAAGAAATGAAATGGTTTACCAAACCCCACACCAAGAAAATGGCAGAGCTAGGGGCTGGTTCCTCTGAGTTCCAAGTTTGTTCCATTGCTCTCATCTGAGCTCTCTTGAGTGTGTTGAGGAGTTTGCTTTCAGAATCCTCAAACATGCTGTGAGATCCAGCCCTGGGACGAGGGGAATGGGCAAGTACTGGAAAAGCCAGGTTGACAGGTATGTAACATGCAAGAGAGAAAGCACAGGTCTCCAAGGCCAGAGTGCAGTGTCAGTAGGGCAGCATGGAGAATGGGAAGGGGCCAGGCACTCACAGTCCTGGAGTCTGCCATCGTGTTTGTGTGTGTGTGTGTGTGTGTCTTTGTGTGTATGTGTCTTTGTGTGTCTGTGTGATACCAGGGATCCATCTCAGGCATTGCACATGCTAACCAAACACTCTACCACTGAGCTGCATCCTCAGGCCCATAATAATAATCTCTTCAATGATCTGATTAAGGTCCGTCCTTCCCATTAGTCTACAAATTCCAAGGGTGCCCGGATGACATCTGCTTTATTTCTGTCACTGGAGTCTAGCAAAGGGTCTGGCATATAGAAGGTGTACAATAAACCTGTTAAGTGAGAGAAAGACCAGTGCTGTCATTCTGGCTCCTCTCCGTAATCACTAGGAGACTCCACAGCGCTAATTCCTTTTTGTGCCTCAACTTTCTCATCTCTAGGTTTAACTTAGAGGTAGCAGTGCCCATAGGCAACTGCCAGCATCAGGAGGGCTTGGTAAACTCGGTTCTTCTACCTGTTTCTCTGCTGCCCCACCCTCGGCTTCCCCACTTTTTCCTGCACAGTGCCACACCCATACTCGGGAGCCATAAAACCCCACCCAACTTGGACTGTCACCCTCCCAGCCCCTCCTGCTCAGGTCCTTTCCTCAAACTGGGGGGCTAATGTCATTACATCCAGCTCCAGGTACCCCCAACCTCAGGAGGCAGGATTGGGGCCTGAGTGGACCTCAGATATAGCCAAGTCCTAGTTGCCATGACAATAGCAACAGTCCCCAGCTACAGGTTCCCTAAGTGACTGGTTACTCTTTAACGTATCCACCCACCTTGGGTGATTAGAAGAATCAATAAGATAACCGGGTGGTGGCAGCTGGCCTCGCTCACTGCCTTCCTGGTGAACTGGCTTCTGGTGGCGCCGCTGCTGCAGGCTGTGGGCTCTGGCTCCTCCATGCCCCCCGGTGTCCAGCTGGGCTCCCTTGGCCATGGTCAGTGTGAACGCACCCCTCGGAGCCCCAGTGGAGGGTCCTTATGGTGAGTGGGGAAGCAACCGGGGATGAGAAGGACTGGACAGGGCGGGACCATGGTCCGGTTTCAAAGGCCATAGGACACCCCCAGTGTGTTTCTGAGGGGCTCAAAGACTCTCCAAGGGCTCCTCTAAAAGGACAAGAAACCAGGAGGAGGTATTTGACCTCTTCGAGCTAAGGTCTGCTACAAAGACATGGCCTGTTTCAGGTGGAAAGTGCAGAGGGGGCTGCAGAAGCTCCGGGGCAGGGCCTTGGTTCTTTGACTTGCAAAAAGGCTTTCCTGGAAATGCAGCCTACGGGTCTTTCCAAAATTCCACAGAAGGTAGGGATCCAGTTGTAGCAATCTCTTTGCTGCAGCCAATCCAAGGCCTACCGAAGCGTTCTGGGCCCAGGTCATCTAGCCAGAGTTCTGTCTAGCCGGGGTTGGACTGGAGCGGACAAGCCCTTGCAGAGAAGCCCTTGCGGAGAGCCAGCTTGGTCCCTTAGAATCGCCATTGGCTCTGGATGATCCAAGGAGAAGAGGTGCAAAGCACCACCCAGCGTGAGGCCTTGGAAACAGGATGGTCTCCCACTGGGGGTGGCCGCCACTTGTGGTGACCCCCATGCTGGAAGTAGCCAACTGCCCCTCAGTAAAGGGAGGACAGGGATATCTGTGGAGGAATGATGTGCCACTGTTGGAGGAAAACGAGCTGATCTGTGTGCAGATGGGGAAGAACCTCCAAGCTGCAGTAGGTGAAAACAGCAAGCTGAAGACTTGTGTACAGTTTCTGATAACAAAACGGATATAGACCAATGTATGTACACACATTTGTATTTGCATAGAAAATTCCATGGCGGGACACAAAGAAACTGGTGACAGTTTGGTTTCTGCGAGGGAGATCCAACAGGATGTTTTGTAATTTTTTTTTTTTGGACTCATTTTGGATTTTAAAAAAAACAGTGCATTTATAAACATATTTAGGTCACACACACACAGGGCTTGGCCTCTGGAATGCAGTAGGTCTCAGTTCTCATTGTGTGATGTCAGTCAAATTGCTCAAATTGTTCTGGGCCACCATTGCTTTCTCTAAAGTGGAGACAAAATTCTGGAATCTTATGGTCATCCTGGGATAAGGGTGTAAAGCCCTTGACACCACCTGAATTGTAAGGACTCTGTAAATATTACTTAATACCATTGTTAGCTGAGGATGGGTGGCCAGTGAGGGACAGAAATCAGAGACCAGTCTCCTGATAATCTGGGGAGTTGATTTTGCCCCCCACCAAGCAGGAATATGTGGTACAGTGAAAATAACAGAAGCTAAGGAATGAAATGACCAAGGGATCTCCCACCCATCAGCCATGTGACCTTGGGCAAGTGGTTTCCCCTTTCTCAGTCTATTTCCTCACCTGTTAAATGGATCTAATTTCACAGTGGGAGGGCGATAGAAGAGTTAACATAAAGGTGTAGATATTCTTTAATTTTCAGTTACAAAATTTGGTTGAACCTGTGGCCAGAGGAAGCCTCACTGGTTCCCAAAGGGAAGGACCATCAGCTCCTGGGAGGGCAGCCCAGATCATCAGCTTAGCCTAGAGGTAAATAGAACCCCGCAAGGGTCCCTCCCAAAGAGTGATCCACCCTTAACATTACCTGACAGTCTGTCCCATCTCCCAGGTCTGTCTACTCTGGAAGTTGTCTGAATGTCCCCAGCCCCTGTGAAGTGCTCACCACATAGGCAGCTTTCAGCAGGCCAGTTACTGGTTGGTTGGCTGGCTGGACAGATACGTAGATGGACAGATGGATGAACAGATGATTGGATGGATAGTTGGATGGACGTTCTACACATATCATCTCATTTAATTTTCACAACTGTTTGAAGTAAATAAGATTGTTATCTCCAAAGATAGAAGAAAAATTGAGGCTCAGGATTACTGGGGGGAAACAGATTATCTAACCTGAGATCTGACCCAGCCGACTGTTGCTGGCCCTCTTGTTCTGGCTGCAGATATGGCCAAGCATGAAAAGGAAGGCTCCGGTGGCCAGGTTCACAGCACCTGTCTTTGGAAAGAGTGTGCCTTTGCCTTTGCCTTAGGACAGTGGGGCGCTGACGGCAGCTTGTGTGTTTGTGTGTGATTGTGCCTCCGTGACTCTGCGTTTGTCGTAAGATGCATCAGAGTTAGCATTCTGGGTCTGCCGTTTCCTCCTCTTTTCAAGCTTTGTGGACTTCTAAATCTGTGCCTCCCTCTGAACCTCAGATGTTTCATCAGTGTGATGAAAGGGATTCTGCTGAGAGGTTCTGGGGGAAATGCACTTCCTGATAAAAGTGATAGGAGGCAAAAGCCAAACCCTCTGCTGGGAGACCAGCACCCATCTGCTGAGGTTACTCTAGCAGTTGGGTCAGAGGATCGCGCTGTGCAGACCCTCAAGGATTCTGACCTCGTGTTTCTGTATGGTGACCCTGGGTGGCTACGCCCTTCCCCTGGATCCAGTTCTGCTTCGCAGTTCTCCCCACTGCTCCGATCGGAGTTGTCTGTGAATTTTGGTGTCTGTGTCCCCTCCTCAGCCTATACATTCCATGAGGTCAGGGACATTCGTGGCTTCTCTGGCCTTGCTGGTTTTGAAAAGATCACACAGGTGACTGGCGGCAAGGAAATAAATCATCACTGCACATTTGGTGGGTGAATGCCTCCAGGAAAGGTTTCCTAAATAGACCTTCGGCAGTGGTCACCAGTGTGGCCAGGCCCAGGCTCTGACCTTCCTTTCTGCTATCCTCATTTGTCAGCATTCAGGTTTTGCATTTGTCCCATTTTGGACCCAAAGTGGCTTTCTCATGTTGGCATATAAATATCTGAATCTGAATCGGGTGGTAGTAGAGTCTAAATAAATAAAATGCTTGGTTTTTTTTCTTTTTTCTTTTTTCTTTTTTTTGGTAATGAGAAAGTATATTTCCTACAGAAGCTTAAATATCACGTGGTTTCTTTTTTATGAGGAACCCAAAGTATAAATAAAGAGCAAAATAAAAGCTAGGGCCAGGAATTTAGCTCAGCGGCATAAGCCTCTGCGGAGCAAGTGTGAAGTCACCCCGGTACAGTACATAAATAAATAAATAAACAAATAAAAGCTAATAGGAAGCAGGGAGACAGACTCTCAGGAGGGGGGAAAGGGTTGGGATGAGGGAAAACGGGGAGGAGGGGAGGGAAAGAGGAAGTAAAAGGGATCAAGATGCAGTGTGTACCTGTACCGCTTCCCCCCAAGACGAGTGTGTTTATTACAGACTACAGACTTACATTAACGACAGGTTTTTTAAAAAAGTAAATTTCCCCCAGACACTTTCTAGTGGCAGACCTGCCTTACAAGTTATCTAGAGGAAATCGGGGAGAGCCAGGGCTGAGTGAGACCAGCGATGCTCCTCTCTTGGGGTGTGACACACTGAGGCTGTTAGAGTGGAGCTCTGAGTCCCAGCACTGCTGACATCTGGGGTGACTCCTTATCACGGAGGGGGACAGTGTTGTGCATTGTAGGGTGGAAAGCAGCAACCCTGGCCTGCCAGTAATCCTGGCCTGCCAGCATCAGTGTCAGCCAGAATCCCCAGATAAGTCAGGCATGGTGACACATACCTGTAGTCCCAGCACTCAAGAAGCTGAAGCAGGAGGATCCCTGCAAGTTCAAAACCAGCCTTGAGGCCTGGGATTTAGCTCAGCAGTTCAAGCGCTTGATTGGTAAGCTCGAGGTCATGAGTTTGATCTCCGGTACAAAAAAAAAAAAAAACCATCCTGGGCTACATCTTAAGTTCAACACCAGCCTGAACTATACAGTGAGACCTTGTCGTAAAAAAAAACACAAACCCCCTAAAACCCAAATCTATATTTCCCCAGATAGCCAAATGTCTCCAAAAACACTTATGACACCAGTGTATTGCAGGAGAGGAGGAATAATTTAATTGCAGGGCTCTGTCTGCTACAGTGGAATATGCTGTGATTTGTGTGTTGGTTTTGTTAGGGGGCTGCCCTTAGCAACCAAGTGGATAGGACGCTGTGATATCCCTTCTGTGTCCTAGCCTGACTCCCAGACTTACTGTTTCTCTACTGTTGATTATTTATTTTGGTTCTTTGGTAGTTTTCGTAAGTACCTCAAATCTCCTTGAGGGAAGGTTTATGTTCATCATATCCTTTTTGCTCTGTTACAGGCTTTTTATAGGATTTGGCCCTATGTGGCCTTTGATGGAGATTAATTGAACGAGTCAATGAATGGGGGAAATGAATGAATGAGTGAATAAATGGATGAATGAGTGAATGGATGTCAGGTGGGTGGATAGGTAGGTAGACTGATCAGTGAATATGATCAGTAATAAGTAAATAAATAGACTGAGAGACTAAATGGGCAGAGAGATGATTGGATAGGACAAATGGATGAATAAGCAACCAAGAAGATGAGTGGGTAGATAGATGGGTAGATGGGTTAATGAATAGATAGGGGATGGGTAGGTATGGAACAAGATGGATGAAGGGATGGAGTGAGTAGATGGATGGGAAGGATGGAGAGATATGGGGATGCATGTGATAAATGAATAACTAGCTGGACAGATGGCTGAAGGGATAGTGGGTGGGTAGATGGATGGATGGATGGATGAGCATCCATGGATGGATGGATGGAAGAGCAACACCTTCAAGTGTTCAGAAGCAAGACATAGGCAATACACTATGACTTGGTCACTGGATAACTAGCTTCTATCAGGACAGTCTCACAGTACCTCTGATTTTGTTTTTGCTTCATTTCATTTGTTTTTATGGTTCTGGGGATTGAACTCAGGACCTTCATTCTAAGGTGTATCCCAGCCCTTTTTTATTTGTTATTTTGAAATGAGGTCTCCCTAAGTTGCTGTTATCTAGGCTGGGCTTAAACTTGTGATTCTCCTGCCTCAGCCTCCCAGACTTCTGGGATTATAGGCATGTCCACCATATCTGGCAGCCTAGGAAAATTCTATCTATCTATCTATCTATCTATCTATCTATCATCTGTCATCTATCTATCTATATGTATCTCTATCTCTCTGAGACAGGGTCTCACTATGTAGTTCAGCGTGGCCTTGCACTGAATATATATATAGTCCAGGCTGGCCTGTAACTCACGTCAATCCTCCTGCTTCAGCCTTCCAAGTGCTGAGATTACAGCCAATTGACAGCATGCCCAGCCAGGAAAACTTTCTTAAACCAAACTATTTGGGGGTTCTACTCCAGATATGATGAACTGGAATACCCTAGGGTGATTTCCAAGCATTCTGTGTTACTATTCAATAAGTTTTTAATAGATTATAATTTTTTCCCTGAGTGTCAAATGTGATTTTGGGCATCCAGGTCAGCTGAAATATGGAAACTATTGCCTCACTTTGCCCATTTAGTTAAGGGAAGAATAGATTCCCATAATGCATCCTGTCTCTACCCAGAAGCCTCCTGCTTTCATTAATTGTTTACTTGTTCATTTCTTCAGCAAATATCCACTGGGGGGTTACAGTTTGCGTGACATTTTGCTAAGCACTTGGGGAACACAGCAAAGAAAATTTGGCTTCACATCAAGAGTGGTGCAGTTTGGCACCCCCACAGACAAGCTGGCAGCGATCAAAGACAGACTGCTTAGCACAGATGGATAAGAGCACGTGGGAACACAAGGGGACCTTCCATCCTTAAGGTAACAATTGATAGCTAAGTCAAAACCCAAAGGTTGGCCGGACTCAGTCAGGAGGTCAGGAAGGGCAAAGAGTTCACCTGGTCAGGGAAGCCCACACGCAAAGGCCTGGGGCCTGGCCACACGATATGCTGACTTTAGCTACTGGACTGCAGTTCATTCCTTCCCACCCGCTATTTTTGAGACAGAGTCTTGCTATTTGGTCCTGGCCATCTTTGAACTCCCTTTGTAGCCCATGCTGGCTTTGAACTAACGGTGGCGATCTTCCTGCCTCAGCCTCCCTAATGTTGGGATTACTGGCATGCACCTACATCCTGCATTTTGGGATTGTCCAAGATGTTTCTTGATTGATTTATCTTGGTCCTAAAAACATGCTGAGAGGCTCAAGTACAGGAACTGCTCTGACTCAATACCTTTGGCTTAAGAATGGGCAGGAAGAGGAACGAAATGCATTTCCAACGAAGCCCCTTCTGTGTCACACACAATGCTGGCTGCTTCATGTTTAGTCTCTTTTAGCTCTTGCCATGAACTGCAAGGTGGGGTGTTTTATCCAAGGAAGGCTCAGGGTTGCTAGATGAGTTTCCTGCATCCCTTAGCAAAAGAGCGATTAAAATATAGTCTGACACCAACTTTTCATTCATTCAGCCTGCACATGTGGGGTGGTGTGGCACGGGGGCCCATAGCTCAGCCTCTGGAGTCTGTGTAGCTCTGACCACCACCTGCTGGCCCTGGGACCTTGCATCAGTTCACTAGTATTCTGTGCCTCAAGTTCCTCACCTGCTGGGCAGAGGAGGACACCGCAGACTGTGGCGAGGACTTAATGCTGTTACTACCTGGAGCTTGCAGAGGGTCTGGCACATATGAAAGTACTTGCGGTTCTTTATTAGTTCTTGTTTGTAGCGCATAGTCTGAATTCCCCATGTCCTTGTCCTCTTCCCTCCTACATGGCCGGTGGAAATGTAAACTATTACAGCTATTACAAAATCACTATGGAGATTCCTCAAAAACATAAAAGTAGAAATTCCATTTGTCTCAGCTCTTCTCCTTCTGGGTATCTTCCAGAAAGCGTGAAAGGCATTCTGTTCCAGTGATACATGCATCCTTGTGTTTATAGCAGCACAATTCATAGCAGTTAAATTTTGGAAGCTGCCTGCATGTCCATCAGCAGGTCAATAGATAAAGATAACGTGGTATTTACACATAATGGGTTACTACCCTGCCTTCAGGGTAGATGGGAGTCTTCAGGAGGAAACCGGACACACCCAGAGACTACAATGCTCAGTGAAATAAATCAGACACTTGAGTTTACATATCACACAGTTGCTCTTAGTTGAGAAACCATTTTATATTTCAATAAATTAAGAGGAAAATAAAAGACAGGTAAGAGGAAATAGCTACTCTGAGTTACGTGGCTGTGTATGCAGTACTATGTCTTTGACTCTTTCAGGAAGATATTAGAAGAGGAATAGATGGGTTGGAGTCTCTAGTGGTTTTTTGTTTGTTTGGTTGTTTGTTTTTGAGCACTATGCGTACTTATTTTCACAGAGTTGTACTATTTTACTTCCCCATCAATAAAGTAAAAGCAGCCTTGTCATTTTGTTATTATTTAATTTCCTGATGATGGCCATTCTTTCTGGAATGAGACAGAACCTCCGAAAGGATCTTTTTTTCGTTTTTGGTACCGGGGATTGAACTCATGGTCTCACGCTTACCAGGCAGGCGCTTGCCACTGAACTAAATCCCCAGCAAGATAGAATCTCAGTGTTACTTTAATTTGCATTTATCTAATGACCAGAAATGGTGAACATCTTTTTCATGTATTTATTGGCCAGTTCTTGTCCTGTTGAGCGTTTCTGTTCATTTTTGTTGCCCGTTTCTGGATTGGATCTTCTATTTTGGGGAGGGTCAGGATTTTGTTTTCTTAAGTTCTTTATACGGTCTAGATTTCAGTCAAAGGAGTAGCTATCAGATATTTTCCTCATTTCGTTGAGAACTTCCTCTTCATTGTTAATTGTCTCCTTTGCTGTGTAAAAGTTTTTAACTTGATTGTTGTGATGTGTTGATTCTTGATGCTATTTCTTGTGCAAATGGGGCTCTGTTCCGAAGGCCCATGACTATGCCTATGATTTCAGCAGTTTTCCTTATTTTATCACCCAGCAGATTAAGTGCTTCAATATTTAGAGCTTTGATCCAGTTTGATTTTACTTTAGTACGTGGTGAGAGCTATGGGTCTGGATTCAGTCTTCTGTGCGTGGAAAGCCAGTTTTCCTGGCAACGTTGTTAAAGAGGCTGGCTTTCCTTAGTGTATGTTTTTGGCTTCTTTGTCAGACATCAGTGGCTGAGTGTGCCTCGGGTTATTTCCGAATCCTCTATTCTGTTCAGACATGTTGGTCCACATGTCTGTTTTTGTGCTAGTACCACTGTTTTCTTGTTTTTGTTTTTTCTTAATCTCTGTAGCTTTGTAATACAACTTGAAATCTGCGATGATGCAGCCTGCTTTGTTCTTGTTGCCCAGGATTGCTTTTTCCTCTTCTGGGACCCATCTGGTTCCATATGAATTTTGGAATTGTTTCTTCTAGTTCTGTGAGGAATGCTGTTGGTATTTTGATTAGAACTTCGTTACGTCTACATATTGTCTTGGTAGTTTGGCCAACTTGACAATATTGTTTCTGCCTACTCAGAAACAGAAATGTCTTTCCATTTTCTGATGTCCTCTTCCATCTGCTTTTTGACTGTACTTCAAATAATTTAGCATTTCTTTGTTGTGGAGCTCTTTTATTTCCTTTGTTAGGTTTATTTCTAAGTATTCAATTGTTTTCAAGCTATTGTGAGTGGTATTGTTACCAGTAAGTGTATCATAAATGACTGCTATCGATTGAGATAAGGTCTTTTATACCTCTTTTTTTCAAGGTTTTTATCATGGATGGATATTGGCTATGTACATTTGCATTTTGGTTTTGTTTTTGTTTTGGTACCAGGGGTCAAACTCATGACCTTGCGCTTGCCAGGCAGGTGCTTATGCCATTGAGTTAAATCCTCGGACCGGCTATGTACATTTGAACTGACATTGTTATTAGTACACTTGTAGACTGTCCACCTGCTGTGTGCAAAGGCACTGTGTCCTGCTATATGCTGAGCATATTTTTAGCTCAGTGGCATAGCATCTGCCTGGCAAACGTGAGGCCCTGAGTTCAATTCCTAGCATCCCCTCTCCCCTTCAAATAAAAAGTACAAAGAGAGAGAGATAACTGACTCTCAGATATACCTGTCTGGCTGCAGATTAAGACAGTGCTTATCCCCAAGCCTTCAGATGCCTTCCAATACCCGGAGTCTGTTCTCATGTGTGTGCCTGTGGGGTGGTGCAGAATGTGGCCTGAATAGCCCCTTGAAAGAAAAAGAACCAGTAATGAGTTTAAAAAGGAGGGGACAGATACACATTGGCTGGAGACCAAGGTAATGGTTTTGACTCTGGGTGGCTAGTGGTGACCTTACTCAGTCCTTCTGCTCTGGCTCCATCTCTTCCTCTAAGAAAGAGGTGTGACAGTGGCTGGCTCAGAGTGTCACATGACATGCACAGAGGATGCAGGAGAGATGCCTGAGGCTCATTTTGAGGAGAATTGGGGAGGGATTCACATGGTCAGGCTTGTAGTCTCCACTCACCCCACAGCTTCTGGTCCAATCAGAGCCTCTCCATTTTGACTAAATGAAACAATTTCAGGAAAGGACTACATGATGGTTCCAAAGCGTTTGAAGAACCAGAGGACCAGACCAGTGTGCTTCAAACTGATCTTGATTCTGTCATATTTCACACCATTTATTGGATTCTGTTAGCTCTGGCAGCACTAGCTGATGTAACAAGCAAACCCCAGAGATGTGTTGAATATGATTTACTTCCGTGACCTATTCATCCAGGGACCCTGGAAGTGGCCCTGACCCATAGAGACACTCAGCATTTCTACTTCCTTCCCCGGTGAGATCTGATCACATGGCTTCAGGAGTCTAGGCTTTGTGGTCCCTTGCCAGGCAGCTACTTTCCAGGAATAACTTTCACTATGGAAGGGGGATCATGGGGTTTTTTTGGTGCATAATTGACCACCTTTGCCAACAAGTCATACACACACACACATACACACACACAACTCCAGTATATAGAACTAATTTACATAGACAGATTTTTTAGATCAAATGCTTTAATAAGAAGTACATAGATAATAGACATAGTGATGAAGTGAATGTGACAGAATGGTACCAATTTGTGAATTTAGGTGAATGAATACATCATTATTCATTGTTCACTTCTTTCAACCTTTAATAGGCTTGAAATTGTTTAACATAAAAAGTTGGGAAATATAAACTTTTTTTGAAATCATACCCATATGTGGAGCAAATTGAACTGTAAATAGAAGGATATTTAACTTAACCTTATGGATTTTGAATTATAACTTCAGTACAAGGGTTAGCAACTTCTTTTCTGTAAGATACTGGACAGTAACTATTTTAGATGTTTCAGGCCAGATGAGATCTGTGGCAACTACTCAGCCCTGAGATTGTAGCAAACACTGCCAGAAGCAATAAAAGGGGCTGTTTGCCAATAAAACTTTATTTACAAAAAAGCAGTGGGCCTGAAAGCAATTTTTTCAAAGATATATATTATTCTTAGAGTATAATTCACTGGTGCTCATTAAAAGTTATCAAATAGCAGTGTCTCAAGTTTATAGGACTCTGAACCAATTAAAGTAGAATACTCTATAGCTTTCTAGTACTGAATGACAAATTTTAGTATATTTGCTCTTCACCTAATTAACTAATTTTCTTTTACTCTTTCTTTCTTTCTTTCTTTCTTGGTACCGGGAATCGAACTCAGGGCCTTGTACTTGCCAAGCAGGTATCCCTGGGCTCTGATCCTTCTCTGTTGCTCTGAGCTGTACCCCTGGCCCACTGTTTTCATTTCTTGGAAATTGTACTCTTACAGACAGGTAGGGCAGAGGTCATAAGTAGGTATGGAAGAAACTGTGATGAGAGACTCACACTGGAGCTCGGGACCAGGCGCTGAACTGCACATCAGAAGGCACAGGTCTAAGTCCTGTCTTACCCACTGCCCCCTCCCCCCGCCCCTGGTTTATTTTATTTTATTTTATTTTATTTTATTTTACTTCTGTAGTACTTACTATGAGCCAGATACTGATCTCAGCACTTAATAAAAATTAATTCATAGAGGTAGCTGTGTCATCTGATCACTTCTCAGGAGACATACCAAGGCAGAGAGGTTAAATAGTTTGCCCCAAATCACACAGCCCCTGGGAGACAGAACTTGGACTCAGACCCAGGATTTGTGTTAGTAAGAGAAATACCAACTGATGTAACAAATACCCAAATAGTTGTCTAGACACCCACCCAACTCCTTCCCTCCTAGCGGAAGATGCATTTTACTTTAACCCCTGCACTCCACTGAAATAGGTAGAATTTTCTTTATCATTCTGGACTCCACATCCTCCTTCAAAACTGGGGTTAATACTGCTGATTCTGCGTATCCCTCCAGCGCCGCTGATGGAAAGAATGGATGCCACTGTCTTCCACAGCTGCAAGAGCTGTTGGCTGTGATGCGCATGTTATTTTGATGCAATGTCATGGTGAGCGTTGGGAGGCAGTGAATAGAAAGGCTCAGAACCGGATGTGGTGGTGCACCCACTCTTGTAATCCCAGCACTCAGGAGGCTGAGGCAGGAGAATCACTGTAGGTGTGAGGCCAGCCTGAACTACGTGAAGAGACCCTGTCTCAAAACTCCAAAAGCCCTCCCCACCCCCCACCCCCCACAAGAAGGGAAAGGTTCAGGATCACAAAGAAATGATGACAGCTTTGGATGACAGTCATGATAGCAGTGTTGTCGAGTAATGACAGTCACTTGATTCCACAAACGAAACCAGGGGAGTGCTGACTGATCTCCAAATTGAGATGCGGTTGTACAAAATCATTGCTACTATCAAGTTAATGCCATACACCTAAAAGAGAAAAACCAAGAAGTAGCCATATGACTGTGACACTTGGACATACAGACCAAAACTCAGAGGGAGAAGCCCAGTTACACCCCTGGCAGTTAGCTGCCCCTGGACTGGGGGAGATCAGCTTCCAGAAAGAGTGGGTGGACAGCTACTGTTACCAGAGCCTTGTAGCATCTGACTTTTTAAACTGTGCATGTAAATGGTTTTGATTTAAAATTGGGTTAAAAATGGAAAGGGAATAAAATACAACTTTAAATACTTTTGAATCTGCCTGACAGCCAGAGTTGGGGCAGGAAATCATGGAGGGAAAGAGCAGAGCCTGTGCAGTTTGGGGTATTCTGGTTTCAGAGCCCTGCTGACAACCCTCCAGGACTTCGATTTGGAAATCAAACCTGAGTACTTTTCTTTTCCCTGGGCTCTGATCCTTCTCTGCTGCCTTCTCTTGACTTTCTCCCCCTTGCTTTCTCCAAGGCTACCACCCCATGTTTCTTTTTATCTTTTTTTTTTTTTTTAATCGGTACCAGGGATCGAACTCATGACTGCCTGCTTGCAAGTCAGGCACTTATGCCGCTGAGCTAAATCTCCAGCCCCACCCCAAGTTTGTCACCCTTCAGTCCTGCTAATTACAGGCTTGCCTGGGGGCCTTTGTCCTTGCCAGGGTCTTCTCCCCTGTTCTTGATTTCTTCTCATGCTTTGGGCTGCCCTCCACTCAGAGGCCTTCTTTGCCCAAATTAAGCTCATCCCGCCCCCATTAACCTCTACAGCTTAAGCTCTGATGATCTGTTTATCCTTGGGCTCCTCCACTGTGGTGCGATGCAGGTTCCGGGAGAGCAGGGAACTTGGCTGCCTCGCTGTCTGCTGCATTTCAGCGTGGAGAGCAGTGCTGGGCACATAGTAGTCTAATATTTGCAGACTGAGCACACACAGATGGGGACAGTTGAGTCAGGCTGCCGAACAGCTGGGCAGCCCAGTGGTCTGGGGAGGAAGTGGCAGCCCCTGTCCAGGCCCTTCCCTGGGTAAACAGGCCTCCCTCTGCCCAGACAGCCACTGTTTGACGACTGTCTGCTGGGGGACTGGCCGATCCTGGCTGCTGCGCTCCCAAGGCCCCAGGATTCCCTGGGACCAGCCGCAGAGGCGGCCACACCTCAGGAAGTGCTCGTGGAGGAACAGGTCAAAAAGTTATCCAAACAGGCAGAGGAAGGACGGATGAGACAGACACCCTGGGGCAGGATGGAGCCCCAATGGCTGGGCCAGCTCCCCAGTCAGACTCAGTACTAGAGGCATGAGACCCAGCACCTGCAGAGGGGTCTTGGGCATTTGGGGGTCCCCTGGGCGTTCATTTCCTAACCTAAAAATTCAGATACCATAGACACATCAGTGGTTTTTAAAATTAAAACAAAGCCGAAAAGGCGTTTGGATTCTATCCCCAAATGAAATCCTGCCTAGAAACTAGTTGGCAGGAACAATGTAATGGAGTCCACCGACCAGGTTAAAAGTGTCAGAGAGCAGGAAGCTGCACCCTCCTGAGCCGCTGGTTCACCCGTTACCTGGCAACTGGGATTCTTCTGCTTGGTGGGGTGCAAGGCAGTGTAGCAGGAGCAAGCATCTAGAATTTTATAATCAAACACAGACCCAGAGCCAGACGGGGTGGTACAGGCCTGTAATCCCAGCATTTGGGGAGGCTGAGGCAGGAGGATTGCAATCTCCATCAAACCAAGCCTGGGTAATTTAGTGACTTAGAGAGACCTGTCTCAAAATAAACAGATTGCTGGGTTATAGCTTCTGTGGGAGTCCTGAGTTTAATCTTCAGTACCACAAAATAAAGGGACAAACAAGAAACATAAACCTAGATTTGAGATCCCCAATGTGATTTTGAGCAATTTTCCCCACCTTTCTGAGCTATAATTGTCCCCTCTTACATCTGGCACCCTCAACAGTGCCCCTTTGTGGTGTCATCCCAGTACGTTTAGCACAGAACCTGGCACCTAACAAACCCTCAGTAACAGAAGTGAGCAGTCAGCGTCAGTTATTAGCGTCCTAGCAGAAATGACCTGGAGTGAGAAGACACTGAGCTACTGTTACTGGCCTTTGCTGTGTGAAGTGGGAAAATCTTTAAGCGCTCAGCCTTAGGGTTCCTCTGCAAAACATGATGCAGGGTTTAAAGGACCAATTTTTTTTATTTCATAAAACTTTAATTGATTGTTAACCTTTAAAAACCACAACTTTCATCTTCTTTAAAAAACAAACAAACAAACAGAAGCTCTTGTTCTTTTGTTGGCTGATTCCCCATACCCGTGAGGCAGGGTCTGTCAGAACTAATTTTTTTTTTTTTTTTTTTTGATACCAGGGATTGAACTCACGACCATGTGCTTGCCAGGCAGGTACTTATGCTGCTGAGCTAAATCCCTGGCCCTGTCAGAACTAATTTAGGTTCACTGTATTTTCTCTAATTTGCCACAGTCCCTACTGTTCCTTAGTGTGCCCACGCTGAAGCTCTACTAATAAACATAAAGCATTATGCTTGTGGCATTTTTTAATGAGTGTGAAATTTGCTTACACTCCCCTGTTCCATATATTTTTAGTTATCTCTGTGCATTGAGGGCCCTTGAGTTTGGGATCCCTGGTTACTAAGACTATGGAGAAACTCATTACTTGTAAAAGCAATCTCCTATTTCATAGATTTGCTACTTCTTTATTCTTTATTTTTTATTTTGGGTTTTGTTGTTGTTGTTGTTTTGTTTTTTGTCTTCTCACTATGCAGTTCAGGCTGGCCTTGAACTCACTTTGTAGCCCAGGATGGCCTCTAACTCTAAGCAATCTTCCTGCCTCAGCTTTCCAAGTGCTGAGATTACAGGTGTGTGTCACCACACCCAGCAGTTTGCTACTTTTTTATTTGGCTGCTAGGGCATTTAAACTTCTACCTGTGGCTCTGGTGGTTTTTTTGAAAGTGGTACTCTAATTTCTTGTACTCCATGGCAGTAACGAAATTCATTGCTGACCCTTCTGCCTCCATTTTCCATGCCTGAAAGGACCCCTCCTAGCTGAAGCTGCTGGGCTTGTGTCCCTGTCTGAGTCTGCTCCTCATCCCTCAGTTATCTCTGGTGTCCCCACCCTTATTGCTTGGCCACCTATCTCCGAAGGACCCAGGTTCCAGAGCTCCAAACACATCTTCCGGAAATCTCAGAAGTGGTCCATGGTGGGAGTCCCACTCCCTGCCCCCATCTGACAGCCATTGTGTGTCCTTTATCAGACACTCACATAAAACAATGGTCAATTTAAAACTTAATTATGCAGCCATTCTTCTGTCTCCAGCCTGTGGACTTAACCCCAAATCCAGAGCCAGGGTGGAGCTGGGATGGAGAGAGACAGGCTCAGTTTTTCCTTTTCCTAGGGCACATGGGAGTTTGTCTGGAGACAAAGTGGAGTGAGTTTGGAGGAGGAACGGAGTCCTGCTACAGGGACGGAGTTTGTTACTGGAGAAGGCAGTGCTGATGCGGTCATGCAGAGATGCGGGAACCTGGGAGTTTAGGGCGCTTTGGGCAGTGAGGACCCCTTCCAGTGGGGGGCTAAGAACCTGTGCTGCAGAGCTGGGGATCCCTGAGTCCTTGCTCAATCTGTATATTGACAGTGGAAACCGACCTGACCTGCTTCTGCCTCTGTGAGGGGTTAGGTGAGCGTTTCTCCTCCTGCTCTGCTCGGAAGGTTCTGTAAAGGCGCACTGTCATCGAACGGGAAAAAGAGGCCAAAGCAGCACTGGGGACAAATTGGATTCTTCTTTACTTTGCTTGTCTGCTTGGACCTCTTCTACTATGAACTTGCTTTAATAAATAAAGAGTAAGGCTGAGCACTGTGGCTCAGTGGAGGAACTGCTTACTTAGCAGGCCCCCAGCGCTGAGTTCAATCTCTGACAATGCAGTAGCTCCCACAAGCTCAAACTAAATCACGGTTTTCTTTCTTTTTGTTTTTTGTTTTGAGAGGAACTGGAGGCCAGGGTCTTGTTACATAGTTCAGGCTGGCCTTGAATTTACAATGTAGCTCAGGCTGACCTAAGACTCCTCATGGTCTTCTTTAAAATAAGTAAACAACAAACAAACAAAAACCCCAAAATCAAAACAAAACAGTAAGTTTGCAAGGTATCACCATGTGCACACGGCACATGGGAGGCTGAGGCAGAAGGATTTACTGCCAGTTCAAGGCCATTTTGGGCTACATAGTGAGACTGTCTCAAAAGGAAAAAAAATAAACCTATCTCTGAAGATTCATGGCTGCTGCCACACTACATGTCTGATATTTCGTTAGGCAGAATACACACTGAGGTTCTCAAGATAGGTCTTTTGGGGGTCCACCCCTTTGCCCAAATGAAAACAAGAGGTTCTGTTGTGGAGGGAAGGAAGCAGGAAGAGTGCACAGTACAGGACAGTTCACACCCTCTGCCCTTGTGGGTGACATTGTTCTATTCTTGAACCCTTGCTTCTTTGGACGCTTTGATTCTTTGAAGCGTGACATCTGCATTAGGGTACGGTGGGTGATGTTGATGAGGCCATCGCAGTTTATTCTAAGTTAGACGTTCGTCCCCCTGCTGCCCACCTTCGCTTTCTCCTTTGACCGGGTCTCACTATGCAGTCCAGTTCGGCCTTGAATACACAATGACCCTCCTGCTTCAGCGTCCCAGGCACCGGCATTACAGATGCACACCACCATGCTCGCCTCGTGTCTTCCTTTGTTAAGCATAACACCAAATTATCTTAATGGCTTTTTGTGCATCTACTGAGATGATCACAATTTTTCTCCCTGAATCTTCTAATTTATTCATAAATTTTACAGTGTTAAACCATCCTTGCCTTCCTGGAATAGAACTAACTTTGTCATCACGTAGCATATGTATCTCATACAATGTTGCAATTTTTAAAAATTGTGGGAAAACATACATAACAAAATTGACCACCGTAACCATTTTAAAATGTACAATCACAGAGGCATTGGGTACCTTCACAGTAGACAGCCTTACCACCTCTCTCCTGAATGCTTTTCATCTCTTATTGAAGTCAACCCTATTAGAAACAAATTCTCCAGTTCTGCCTTCCCTACTTCTGTAGTCACCCTCCTATTTTCTACCTCTACAAGTGTCATGTCAGTGAATACAACAACCCCACCTCACACTAATGGGATCACACAGTGTTTGTTCTTTGGGACCTGATTATTTTTCTTCGCATAATGTACAGGAAGTTCCTTCATGTGGTAGCATGGGTCAGATTTCCCTTCTTATTTAAGGTTGCATAATATTCCATTTGTGTGGACAGACCACATTTTATTTATCTCTTTGTCCTTTGTTGGATACTTGGGTTGCTTCTACCTGTCGACTATTGAGAATGACTCTGCTATGAAACAGGAGTGTCCACGTTCCACGTTCGTAGCAGACTTGTTTTCAGTTCTTTTGGGCACACAAGGAGGAGCAGAATTATTGGTTCATGCTGCTATTTTTAATTTTTTTGAAGAACCACCACACTGCTTTCCACAGAAGCTGCGCTGTTTTATATTCCCGACAGTAGTGCAGGGGCTCCTTTCCTAGCTCTCTACATCCCTGGCAACACCTGTCATTTTCTATTCTATTATTGTTTCACAATATCCACACGAGTGGGTGTGCAATGGTGTCTCTGTGTTTTGATCTGCACTTTCCTAGTGGTTGGTCATGGTAAGCATTTTTTCATGTGCTTACTGGTCATCTGTATAATTTCTTTAAAGAAATGTCTGTTCGGATCCATTGCCCGTCTTAAAATTGTTTATTTTGTCATTAAGTTGTAGATGTTTTTTAAATATTCTGGATATTAATCCCTTACCAGGTGTATGGTTTGCGAATATTTTTGTTCCTTTCTCTGTTGACAGTGTCCTTTGGTAAATAAAAGTTCTATATTTTGGTGTAGTCCAATTTCTATCTTTTCTTTTGTGGTTTGTGCTTTTGATGCCATATCCAAGAAATTATTGCCCAATCCAATGTCACAAAGCTTTCCCCTTTGTATTTTAATGGTTTTGGGTATTTAATCCATTTAAGTCATTAATCCATTTAATCCATTAACTTTTGTATAATAATGTAAGGAAAGAGTCCAAACTCATTCTTTTACATGTGGATATCCAATATTCTTGATGTGAATTTAGTTTTCATAGCATCTTATTTAGGACTTTTGTTCTGGGAAGACTCTGCTTTGACTCATTGTTAGATTTTCCTCCTTACACTCCCTAACAGGTGACATTGACCTTTGCTTGGTTCCTGTAGTGACAAGATGTGGGCTGCTAGGTGTCACAGCTTTTCCCCTAGGAGAACAACTATACCCAACAGAAAGCTCTTTGCTTCATTCTGAGCCTGGGTTTTCCTCCCTGTAGCATCTTTCTTCTGGTCCTGGCTCCTCCTCTGGGACTGTTGGAATCAGTAGGCTTCTTTTCCAGGGAAAAGAACTTTGAATTCAGTAAATAACATAACTATGTTCTGGGCAGTTACCTGCCAGGTGTAGGTGGTTTATCACACTTATTCTGCAAAGCAATCAATAAAGAAGCCCTATTACAGATTCCTATCTTGTAAATGAAGCAATAAGTCTCGATGGGCTTATAACTTTCACAAGGCCAAACAGCTACATAAAAGACCCATTGATATATTTCAAGGGCTACGCCCTCAACACTCCACTCCAAGGGCTCTCTCCTCTTCTCAAGTACCCAGCCAAAACCTCCTTCAGCTCTTCAGTTATTCTTCAGAGTACATAGTTTTCTCACCCCATCCTATGTTGGGAGAATTTTAAGTGTCCCTGTTAAAATCAAAAGCATGTGCAGGTGTCCACACATGGCCTACGCTCTGTGTCACCAATGACACTTGGCTGGATATGGGCAGCAGCACCAAGTAAACCCTCCAGGACTTTGTCACGTCAGTTGTTCCTAAGGTGGGTCTCCCCATCCGCACCATCCAAGTGATTTAGTCTTACTGATGTGGAAGAGGTTTTCCTCCTCTCCACTGAGTTCAAATACCTCCAAAGTTGTTGGGGTCTGCATCCCGCCCTTGTTGTACAGCTAACACCCTCCGGAGCTCGCCATGTGCCAGCCATGGTTCTAAGCCCCTTACAGAGGCACGAACACTAATAATTCCCACAACAATCACACACACACACACACACACACACACACACACACACACACACTTTGCATCCATGTTTTGCAGATAAGGAAACAGACACAGGGCTGGCAGTGTGGCTCAGTGAGCGAGCAAATACTTAGCCTGTGTAAGGTCCTGGGTTTGAACCCCAGCACTCCCCTGCAAAAAGAAAAGAATAATAGAAAAAGAAAGCAGAATCCATGTAGTTAAATAACTTTTTCAGGGCCACACAGCTAGTCCTTGGCAGAACCAGAACTCAAACCCAGGAGGTCAATTTCTGGAATTTGTATCCTCAGCCTCAACATTGTGCTGCTTTCAAACATTCTGGCCATTTCACAGCTTTTATGGTCTTTGCTTTTTAACAAAAGTTTGTCCAGAATCTTTGACAAGCAAACAGTATTGAATCAGAATATACTACAACTGGTTTATTTCCCATTATCTTCTACTTAGGATACCAGTGATTCACTAGGTAGCAATAATAATCGTTCCTTCTAAAATACATTGAAGTTTCTAGAATAGTGAATTAGAGAGAGAGAGAGAGAGAAGAGCTCAGGTATGCAGAGAATCTAGTTAATCATGGAAGAAAGTCCTCCCAGAGAAGGACAAATGAGTCCCAGTCTGGAGGATCTTTTTGTCAGTCATGCAAAAAACTAAGAAATTATAGTCCAGGCAGAAGGAAAAGGAAAGGACATGCAAAGGCCCTGAGACAAAAAGAGAGGGCAAGAAAGGCCAGGGCAGTGGTGGCTGCCCTGGATGGGGGCAAGTGGCATGAAAGGGAGTTGAAGATGTAGGGACACAGTGAGGAGACTCTGTCCCACCTCACACAGCCCTGTAGAGTTTCATGAGCTGTATGATGAGTGCACAGGAAGTCATAAACATTTCAGTAGGAGAGGGATCCGATTCTATGCTTGTTTGTACGAGGTCACCACCTGGGCCCTGGCTGGAGAGGGGTTGGTGCAGTGGAGGGAAGGGAAGGGGAAGGGAAACGAAGAGCCTTTAGCAGACTCCAGCAATGATGGGGGTGATGGATGGAGGCTGCTGAACGTGGCAGTGATAGAGATAGAAAGATGAAAATTCGTGATACGTTGGAAGTGCAAGCACTGGGTTTCCTGATGGCTTGGATGGGGCAGGAGGGAGGACACAAAGATAGTGACTTCTAGGATTTGGGCCTGAATAACTGAGATGGGCTGTAGGTTATGACAGGTGGGTGTTACTGTTATTCTTTTTAACCACCGGAAGAGAAAGGTCTTGTCCTAGTGCACAAAGCGTTGAGCATCTCTCTCCGGAGGTCACACTTTTGCCAAGCCCTCCCACGCATACATCAATTTTCATAACGGAGGAGGGGTGGTGTATAATGATGGTAATATCAAGCGTGGGCTTCCCTGTGGAGCCCGCACAAAGCCTCGGACCCCGCTCTAGGGCGCCTGCACGCAGGCACCCGACCTTGGTCACAGAGGTTTCATAAAAGCCAAAGGCCCGCGCTGAGAAGGACCTAGGAAACGGTTTTAAATAGTGCGTTCTGATTGGTGATTATCTTGCCGGCGAGATTGGGCGGGAACTGGAGTGACGTAGTGCGTCTGGGTCTGCGCTCTGATTGGTGAAAACCGTGTTAGCTGTCTACAAGTTTCTGAACGCTAGTGCCCGAATTGGCCACGAGAGGGAGCCAGAGAAACGCTTCTTCTCAGCCGCCCTCCGGCCCTGGCAGCTGCTTCGGGTGTAATAGGGCAAAGTGTGTCAGGGCTCCTGGCTATGGTCAGGTGGTCACGCTTCTCTGCACAGCCCCTTCGGCCCCTTCTTTTAGCTCTTTGCCCCACAGAGGACATTGGATTGTTCCAGGGGTGAGGCTGCGGGTTCGCGAAGGTTTGCGACGCCCACAGCCAAGATCACTGCCCCTTTGCCTCAGCAGCGCCCTCGCCCGCTCACAGCCCCCAAGACGGGGCCGTCTCCGCCGCAGAGAACCTTTCCACGGCAGCACCTAAAACTGCAGCCAGGGACCACCGGCTCGGATCGCCCTATCTAAACATGTCCCCTACTTGTCCCTGTGCTGGCATACGGTGCAGTTTCCTAGTTTCCGCTGCACTTAACCGTGCCTTGAAATTTACTTGTTTTTCTTGAACTTACTCATTGCCTGTCTTTGTTTTACCTTCCCACCAAAATACAAGCCAAGTGATCAAGAGAATCGTTGCCAAGGGAATCGAACCTCAGTTCCATTTGATGTGAGATAAAGCACAAACTTTTTAAGTGTATTACGTGCATTGTTAGGGACATACTTACGCTTTAAAAAGTCAGTCACTGATTATCCGAAATGCCAGTTTAACTGCCTGTGTCTCCCTTCCCCCTTCCCCAGTACTGGAGATTGAACCCAGGGCCTTCACACTGAGCTGCATCTCCAGCATTTAAAAACAATTTTTTTTTTTTTTTTTGGAGTAAGAGTCTGGCTGAGTTGCTAAATTGACCAGGCTGAGTTTAAACTGGAGATTCTCCTGCTTCAACCTCCCAGGGTGCTAGGATGACAGGCATGCAGTGTCATGCTCAGCTCAGCCTGTGTTTGATTCGCTGGCCTGCAGCGCTGGGAGGGAGGGGTCCTGCCCACTGCCTTTATTGCTGCATATCCAGCCCCAAAATGATGCCCACAGGAGGTGGTAAATGAATGGTGAATGTTTGTGTGGACAAATTCCTTCATCCACTCACGTATTCAGTCAGCGCATTTACACTAAGTGCTGGCTGGGACCTGGACGCCCAGGCGTAGCAGGGTCAGTGGGACACAGTCCAGAGGGGGAGTTGTCACCTTTGGGTCAAGCCATGATGCTGTAAAGCTCTGGAGGCTGTGTGTGGACAGAGGAAGACGTCGAGCTGGGTCTTGCAGAGAGGGGGATAGCTCTGCTGGAGACAAGGGCAGGGCCAGGGGTTTTGTAGGTAGCCAAGAAGTGGTATGCAGTGTGGTTTGGAGGGTGCACTGAGTGTCACTACCCAGCAGGTAGACCCAAAAGTCTTGCCAAGTGGCATTATTGTGCCCATCCTATAGGTGGGGAAACTGAGATTCAGAGACGTGAAATGCAGGACCTAGGGCGGCCGGAGAGGGAAAACCCAAACTTCAGACTCAGTTCTGGTGGACACCGAAGCTTGCACTCTTCTAACAAAGCTGCTGGGCTGAGGACCGGCCCCACAAATGGAGAACGAAGAACCTGAGCTCAGAAGGGGACAGGACCAGGCTTGTGACTGTCACTCTCAAGTTTGGCAGGAAAACCTGGAGACAACAGGTGGCAGGTTGGGTCTCTGCAAGCTCCAGCTGAGTCCTGTGGCTAAAGTCCTTGCATAGGTCCTAGGCAGGGCTGTAGTTTCCATGGAGACCGCCTCCCACCACCCCCAAAATCCCATTGTGACCAGCATTAAGGGATTAACTGCCTGGCAGCCCTCACAGGTCTGGAGTGCTAGGGTGGCAAGAGGAGCCAGCTCAAGGATGAAGAGGCTGCCCCCTGTGCAGGGCCCCGGAGCACCAGGAGCGGGATGTCACACAGGGGCCGGGGCTTCCCCCAGGAAGCGCCAGGTAGGGCCCTATCTCCACCTCTACACAGAGGGAAGCAAGCACGGGGTGGCAGGAGAGATAGGAAATCAGGGCAGGAGTCTGGCTTTTGGAGCGGTTCACAGCCCCAACCAGAAAGTACGAGGGCTCTGATGGGTGAATTATATCCGGTCAAAACAGGATCCAGACCCTCCCAGTAAAATGAGGGGTGCCCCTGGAGATTCCTTTAAGGGTGCTCCAAGGCCACCAAAGAGCAGCTGTGTAATCATTTTGCACTTGGGGCAACTGAGGCACGGGTGAGAAAGTAACTTGCCCAAAGTCAGTGAACTGAAGCAGGTGGAGAATCCAGAGGGAACCTCGAGGGCACCTGAGTAGAAATAGTGGTTAAAATCTCTTTGCTACTTCCATTTTGAATTCTAAATCCTCTCCAGGAAGAGTGCTCTTTATACCTGCTCCCCAGGACCTGTCCTCTGGGCTCCCTTCCCCACTTCCCTCCTTCTGTCCCTGCCACCTACACAGCCCGACACTGAAAGTCCTGGGAGACTTCACAGTGCAGGAGGACACCAGGCCTTGTGCCCCACCCAAGGGACACCCACCCACCGAGCCCCTACTTGAATGATTTGTTCAGTGCTGAGACACAGGGGGCCCCCTACAGCCCATCCCACCCACCCACCCACTTGCCTAGGAAGGCCAGGCCTGCACCAGAGAGGATTAGGCCTGGATGGAAAGCTGTCTGGGCCCGGCTTCCAGGAAGGCCACGTCAGCGCAGGGGATGAATGCTGCCCCGGAGCTGGGGACAGCGGATCACACTCTGCGGCCTTGGCTTACTGAGGAAACCACATTCCCCTTGGAACCTGTTTCCTCAGCTGTCACACAAAGCTTGCTCTCAAGTGCTGTGGAGAAATCAAGCGCACGGCAGGAGAGGCGGGGGCTGTGACGTGCGCTCTTAGAGCTTCTGAGGCATCTGTGCGGGTGTCCGAGAACGCTCAGGAGGTGCATGAGAGCCCCAGGAACTGATGGTGACGAGGGAGTGGGGTGAGCAGATAGGCAGGAGGCGGGGAAGTGAGGCTTCCTGACAGGAGCCTTTTTATACTATGATTTCGAGCCAAGGGAATGTAATAATGACTCAAAAATGAGTGTGAATATTTTGATAAATTAGGTGAAAGAGCAGATAATGATCCGGCCCTGAACTCTTGAACTCACTAGGCAGCTCAGGCTGGCCTCCAACTCACTGCGATTCTCCTTGCTTCAACCTCTTGGATGCTGGGATTACAGGTGTGTGCCACCACCCCTGGCCCCACATACTTTAATAATCCAAGAGATGTACAGCCAAGATTGCCACCTGTCTTCCAGGGACTGGCTCCATGTCACTGAACCCTTGACCTGAGACAGCCTTCTATTTTAAGTCAGTGTCTTATTGCCAGTAACAACGATGGCCGTCATCGGCACCAAGAACCAGGAGTCATCGCTGTGATGGACACGGTGCTGTGTGCTGTGTGGATGTCGCCTATTGATTTTATTTTATTTATTTTATGGGACCAGGAATCGAACTCAGGACCTTGCACTTGCCAGGCAGGTGCTGTGCCACTGAGCTACATCTCCAGCTACCGACTGATTTTAGGAGGAAGGGTCTGATCTTATGAGCAGGGTTGTCACCAGCACCATTTTACACGTGGGACAACTGAACCTCACGGAAGTTTCCCCTATGAAGTTACTGCAAGCTGTAGGACTTGGGGCCCCGTAGCAAGGCCTTCTAGCTCTGGGTGCCAAGTCCTCCACTGGAGGGTCTCAAACCTCACAATCATCAGGGAATGTCAAAAAGTGCTGCGCTGCTCACCACTACTCCAAGACGTGGCCCTTGGTTTGTGCTGAGGCCTGAGTTTCGTCGTTGTTTTGGGTGCCCCAGCCCTCCCAAGCTGGAGATCTCACCCGGGGTCTTGCATGTGCTTGGCAAAGGCCGTGTCACTGCGCCGTGCCCCAACCCGAGCATCTGTGGTTTTGTGTCTGTGTGTTTGGTACTAGGGGTTAACCCAAGGCCTTGCCACTGAGCTATAGATTTTTCATTTCGAAACAGGGTCTCATTAAGTCACTGAGTTGCCCAGGGAACTTGAAATCCTCTTGCCTCAGCCACCCAGAGTGCTGATATTGTAGGTGTGCACCAACACACCTGGCTAGCATGTGTATCTTTAAAGATCTAAAGTGATTCTCTTTCACTGCCTAGATTGTGTCTTTGCTTTATGCAGAAATCAGGGAGAGGAGGAAACAACTTTGCCCAGAGTTAGACAGTGGCTGGAACCGGAGGTGGACCCAGGCTCCCAGTTGCTTACATACAGCTTTTGTGTAAATAAGAAGAAAACACCCTCCCCGCCCTGGCGGGCAGAGCTCCTGGGCTTTGGAACTAGGCTGTATTTCACCCCCACTCAGCCCTCCTGGGTGGAAAACATTAGTGCAGTGAGCAGCCTGTGCAAGTGTACACAGTGATCCTGACCTGAGTCTTAGGACTTCCAAACACTCCACCTCAGTGACCTCCAGGCAAATCCCGGGAGCCCCTCAGAACAAGGATGTAGGGAGGCTGAGGGTTACTTCTAGGTTGTAGACTCAGTCCTCATGCCCAAGACTAGCGTTTGGAATAAGCAGGCCCTTAAGGCTCAGATGAACAGGACAGGCCCCATCCAACTGCCAAGGTCACTCCTGCAGATAAGGTCAGGAACATCAACAAGAGAACAGTGACACCCTCGCCCAGATGACACAAGCCACCCGGTGGCAGGCAGCCAACCCAGGTGGACACCCCACCCACACAGGCCTGAGCCCTGGCTCCATTTCTGATCCCTCTCCAGATCACCCTCCCTATCTAGCCTCTTGGGCTTGGGCATCAGCATCTCCCACAATGCCCTGCTCTCTGGACAGAGCAGCCTCCATGGCCCTTTACTGGCCACCATCTTTCAGAGTTAGTGTGCTCAGCCCTGGACAGGCAGCGTGGCCTTGGCTTAGGAGCTAGACTATGGAGCCAGCTTAGATTTGGATCCTACTTCTTATTTCCATCTCTGTCAGTTGTATGGCCCAAACCCTCTATGCCTGTGGTCTATAAAATGCTGATAAAACCACGGCTGTCCTTTCTGAGCAGCATGGCAGCTCACGAGCACATAGCTCCCCAGAGAGCCGTGTACACATTGACCATGACTGTCAGCGCACGTCTCCACTTCATTCTTGTGATGACACCAGGAGTAAGATGTCATTCCCAGTTTACGAGGGAAGAAACTGAGGCTCACAAGGGCTGAAAGAGTCAGGGCAGAGCGCTGCTCTTTCTGAATCTCTGCCTGATGTCTTCAGAGACAGGATGGGACCAAGACAGGCTATGATAGGGACTGCCTGGTCCACAGCTCATGCTGCTGGTCCTGCTCTTCAGAGGGCCACGGGACACAAGGCGAGGTGAAGTCCCCTGACTTGGGCTTTCCGGTAGCTCTCCGAGAGCCCTGGAGGGAGAGAAATGGCAGCCAAGGGCATCGGCAGAGCCATCTGCTCCCTGACATCCTTGAGCACATCACCGAGGCATCAGCAAGAGCCGATCCCCCCTGTCCCAGCTGGAGACCAGGATGCCCAGGGCAACATATGTCCTTGGATTAGTCTTTTCTACCTCTGGCCTCCAGCTCACCTTCTGCATCCTGAGGTGATGAGACTGGACAGCGGTTTGGGAAAAGTATTAAGAAAGGTCACATCCTAGAGGATCACCTGATCCACGCTCTGAGCTCTGGAGACCTCCCGAGTTGGGTTTGGAAAGCCCCAGCTCACATCCACCCAAAAGTTCTGGCTCCAAGAGAGATTCTGCTATCCCAAACCCAAAGCCACAGCTTCGCATCCCTGTTTGGAAAACTCCCCCCACCCCCAGCCCTGCTGCCTTTATCTCTCTTTGGTAACAGAGCAAATTTGTTCAGGACACAGAGCAGGGCATAGGCAGACTGTTGACTCGAGCAAAACCTCCCCTTTGGAGAGCGGTAGAGGAGGCCACTGGATGTCCATGGGGAGGCCAGCGGCCTCTTGCATAACCCAGCGGCCTTCTGCTCACCCCAGCCTTTTCAGGGTTAGGGGTGAGGCAAACCGCAAACTCATGCCCAGTTAATTTTTTAAGGCAAAATCAACAGGCTCAGCAATGATTAGCAGGCAGGTAAGTTCATCTTAATCATGCCGAGGACGGAGGGAGAAGGAAGCCAGTGGAGGCCCAGGGATGGGGCCAGTTATCAGTTAACTACATGAATGTTGTTTCCTTCCAAACCCACTGGCCTTCAGCCCCAGGTCCCTCGTCTTCCTCTCGGAAATACTTTGTGGCAATCCAGCGGTCATCAGCCACCAAGTGAACAAACGCATGGCCACCCATGGTTTCTGAGGGAGGCAGAGGGGTCCTCCTTGTGAAGACCAAGCTTCCCCCTGCTGCTGAGCAGGCTGGAGAAAGTCCCTCTTGCCCTCTGGGGCTCTGTGAGGGACCCAGGTTTAAAGCCCAGCCCCACAACCCAACCTGCAGCAGCTGTCACTTTGTAAAGACTTCAGTGTTGTCATCCAGGTTAGGGAGTTGGTTTTGAGGTTCTGAGCATCACCACGGGGTCGAGCCATGGCGATAAGAGCAGGGATTCAGGAGCCCACAAGACAGCAGAGGCCCAAACTGCAGACACCTACCTGCCGTGGATATCAGGAGGCGCCAGATCCCAGCTCCAGGCAGACACTGTGCTCTCGGTTGGAAGCCAGGGGTCCCACTGGCTGGCTGGGGCCTCAGGGATGGCCCCAGCTGCCCCGGGACTCCTGCCTGGGGTCTTGGGAGTTGCCAAAGGCAGCAGGGAGGCCAGGCCAGTCTCGGGCCAGGTGGCTGCCTGGACTGGAGTTTGGTCAGCAGTTGGGGACCTATATTGTGAGATAGTTAGGACTTTGTCCACAAACTGGAATTTGAAATTTCAAAGGGGCGAAACTGAAGGGCCCTACCCCAGAGTAGACATGGCTCTTGGCTTCTTTCCCCCACGACTTTTGTTCTTTGTCTTGATAAGTCCTGGTTTCCCCTGTACCGTGCCCGGGTGGTGGGTGGGGAGGAAGGATAGGAAATAGCATCAAGGGGGGAGCGGAGGCATCAGCACCCTGGGGTGACTGGATGTCTGGAGGGGCTCTCGAGACTTGCACCTGCTCAGGAATGTGGCCTTGGCTTCTCAGACCCTTGGGTTCCTCAGCAGTCCAGGAGGCTGAAACCAGAAGGAGCCGGCCCGGAGCTCCGGAATCCCGAGGTCGGCCTGGGATTCCGGGAGTGAGGTTGGTGGGGAGGGGAAACCCTTGAGGCTAGAGTCAGACGCCCTCCAGATGGCAGCCCCTCTGGGGCTGGGCAAGTCCCTGCACCTCTCTGAGCCTCAGTTTTATCATCTGTAACATGAGGGTGTCTGGGGCATCAGACACAATGAGAAAAGTCAAAGGTTCTCAGCACCAGTCCTGGCACAACATCTCTCTATAAATATCTGCCATTATTATCATTTCAAAGAAAAATTGCGCAGTCCCCAGTGGCAGCGTCCTTCCCTCTGTCCATTGCAGGGCCCCAAGCTCCGTCCGGCCCGCAGCTGGCTTTGCTGTGACCTTGTCTTGCCGCCGGCTGCCCCAGAAATTGCTGCTTCCCTCTGCTAGGCCTCTGTTTCCCCACCTACAGTGTGGAGGAGCTGGGCCTCCTGGCCAGCTCTGAGGTCCTGTTACCCTCTAGGAGCCGCCATCCCTGGAACTGTGGCCTGAAGGGCCAAGGAGAAAGGGCAGGGATGAAGACGGCCCTCAATGGATGGCTTCAAGATGGCGCTGAGGACAGAGACTGGGCATAGCTGGGCATGCCCCTCCCCAGAGCTCTCCAGAGGAGGGATCCAGATTCCCAAAGCTCATGTGGCTCAAGGAGTCCACAACCAATGGCAATAACCACAATGGCTGCACTCTACAATTGCCCCTGGGAACTGGTGCCAGAACCCTCCCTGGGCACCAAAATGCATGGTGGCTCAAGTCCTGGATCTACTTGGAAATCATGTAATATTTGCCGATGACTTCTAGACATACTCCCATCTACTTGAAATCATCTCTAGTTATATTAATTCCATGTGCATTTTATGCAAATAGTTGTATACTGTAGTGTTTAGGAAAAGGAATAATGTAAAATCTGTACGGTAGCCTGCGCATGGTTGTGTGTGCCTGTAAAGCCTCAGCTACTCAGGAGGCTGAGGCAGGAGGATCACTTGAATCCAATAATCTGAGGCCAACTGGGCAGCATGGCAAGACCATGTCTCAAAAACAAAAAACGAAACAAAAATTCTGTTCATATTTAGCACTTACACAATTTGTTTCTTACTGTTTTTGATCCAAATTCTTGTATGCAAAACCTGTACATAGGAAGGACTGGCCGTGTGCTTATACCCAGTCATTTAACTCTTACTCCAGCTCTCTAAAGAGCGTATCAACCCCACTGGTGGGGTGCTGAGGATCAAATTGAGGGCCTTGCATTTCTAAGACAAGTGCTCTACCACTGAGCCACATACCCAGCTCAAGCCTGCTTTTTCTTTCTTTTTCTTTCTTTCCTTTCTCTTTCTTTCTTCTTTCTTTCTTTCTTTCTTTCTTTCTTTCTTTCTTTCTTTCTTTTCTTTCTTTCTTTTTCTGAAGGATAAAAGTAGGAAAATTTATTGGGAAAAAGACTTGGAACTAGGAATACCTCCTGAGAGACAGCGGGGTCCCAAATGGGTTGCCATAACCCTGTTCTTATTTTATTTTTTGAGACAGGAGCTTGCTATATAATCCAGGCTGATCTTGAACTCACTTTGGTAGCTCAGGCTGTACTCAAGTTTATAGTGATTCTCTTGCCTCAGCCTCCTGAGTACTGGGATAATGGTATGCACCACTATGCCCAGCCTTTTTATTTTAATAATTGGTTTGATTTATTTTGATATTTAAAAATTGTCATTTCAAAATGTAATCAACATTTCAGAGTTACTGCACATTTCACATTATTTTTTCACACTTAAGGAAACTGGTGTGTATTTTTACACATGCATACACTCGATCCAGACTTGCCCTCTTTCCTCATTTTTCTAATGCTGAAATGAGGCTGAGAAACAGAAGATGAGGTCACAGAGCTTGGTAAATTACAGTGCCTGTGATCTAAGATCCATAGCTTATGCCCATAGAGGAGAGTGAGTGGAAGGAAAGTTGAGAATCTTGTAGCATTATCTCATTTCATACTCATGGAAAACTGCAGGTGAGGCCCATTTGACAGGAGAAACTGGTGATTCAGAATCATTTCCCCAAAGTCACAGAAGCAGTAGATCCTCCAGTGATGTCATTTGTATGAGGAGCATGTATCTGGGAGCTATGTCTGGAGTTGGCCAAAGGTGGAGCAGGTCGCGCATGTGATGGTGACGCAATCTGTAGCTGCCAAGGGTGGACTGACTTATGGGGAAGTGGTAATGGGGCAGGACATGTGTCTGGAATGTGCCCCTTAAGCAGTCATGCACGTGGAGCCTCTGGCAAGTCATGTATGTCGTAGTCTGTGGAGTTAGTGGCTCGCCGCAGGGAGACAGCTGCGCACCTGGTAGTCCCTGCGTATCACACACATGGCCCTGGGGACCCCGCAGATCAGACCTGATTGAATCGAATTGAAGCTGTCATTTATAGAAAGATGCATTGTTATTTTTATGACCTAATTAAATGCTGCCTTGCCAGCGATCACAGTCCACTTGCAAAAATGTGGAAGTATGTCGCTTACATTTGATGAATTGCCAGATACGTAGGACAAGCATCGTCGGGTTGTGCAGGGAGCAGCTGTGCATGGCTCCTCGCAGGTGCCAAGGCCCGGCCACAACTGCTGGCCACTTTTGGGTTCACTCTTTAGTTGAGTCTTCCCTTCCCAACCAGCCCTGCATCCCCACCATGGGTACTGGAACCACAATCAGATGTTGCCAGGGCGGAGCATGGGAAGAACCCCCCCCCCCCGGCATCTAAGTGACCTTCAGGGTCTCATTTCAATAATTCATCTCGAGGTGTTGATTGGGAGGCTTTCCTTCCTCCCTTCCTTAGACTCTTGTCCTAGCCAAGAAATTTCTGGGCCAAGATCATCTCCCACTTTACAGATGGAGAAATAGAGGTCCTGAGAAGAGATGCAATTTAAACAAAGCTATCTAAATAGTGAGGGAGCTGGTTTCTAAACCTAGGTTTCCAGGCACCAAATCCAGCTGCTTCTCTCTTTGTGGCTCCCCTCCCTCCAGCATCTGGGCTCTAGGAGGAGAGGAGAAGGAAGGGAAGCTGAGCAGGCCAGGAAAGGGCGACCAGTGGTTGGAGGAAGGTGGTAAGGATGCCTTCTTCGCCACTCAACCCACGGGCCCCTCTCATTTGCTCACTAATGCACCCACCACTCTCTCGGTGAGTGGACTCTCATTCTCCCACTGTCACGCTTGTTGTTACCATATCCTCTGACCTGCCCTTCCAGCTAGCAGAATTGACAGCTGTCCAGGCCCCCAAGCCCTCTACATTCACTCTCCGTCACCTACCTCCTTCTCTGCTGATCAGGAGCCTTCAGCAGCATCTGTAGAGCAGGCCTAGGGGGCTGGAGGGCTTGAGAACAGGAGGAGCCATGAGCCAAAGACCAAAGATGCGGGGGTCGGCTGTGCAATTTCCAGGCCTCATCTGAAAGCAAAGTGCAGGGCCCCTTGTTCCCCACACCGTGAGGATGTCAAGAGCAGCAGCAGATCAGTAAGCCCAGCCTGGGGACATTCTGAGTGTGAGACTCTTCGAGACAGCACAGGGGCAGATCCATGCATCCCACCCCATGGCAGGGTAGAGACCGGCAGAAAAGGGGGTAGATAGCAGGGTCAGTGAGGAGGGAAAGGGGGCAGGTGGTGACTGACACTGGCCAGGCGTGATGAGGTGTTTTTCTTCTCCCATCTCACCGAATGCTCAAACCACCCTTTGAAGGCGATTGTACATTTTACAGAGAAGCAAACTGAGGCTCAGGGAGACAAATCATTGACCCAGAGTCACAGGTGGTAGGCGCCAGAATGTAAACCCAGGCCTGTGGGGCTTCAGACCTTGTCTCAAGCTGTCCGGGGAGGGGACAGGAGCCTAGCGAAGCAGGAAGAAAAGACAGACTCGGCGAGGAGGTCCGTTCCAGCCAGAGCAGCTGGGAACCGTAGAGGCTGCTAGCAGGTCTCAGGGAGCCAGAATGGGAGCTAGAGGTGAGTGGGGGGCCTCCCAGACTGCCAGTCGGCACTGCTTCCAGCCCAGTGGGAAACGAGAAGAGAGGTCTCCTGTTCAAGGGTCCGCTGGAGCAGTATCTGAGCTTGAGATTAGGTTTCCCATTCATGGACCACAAGGCAACTTTATCACTGTAACAGCACTGAGGGCGGAAGTCAATGATTTAGGAAGTGACTGAATTAGAGTGCTTGGAGGTGAACTGTCAGTGCCTGAGCATGTGGGTTAGGTGTCAGGGTGAGGGGGAGAAATGGCTGGGAGTAGCCAAATCAGGGATCCAATGAATGCTGGCAACTCACTGCCCACCTTGTAAAATTGCTAAGTGAATATTAGTGAGTTAGCCCCCCCCCCAGTTGTAATTAGCACCCAGGGTGTCAGTCAGAGCTGACCAACAGCCAGATCCCTTCAGCCACGCCCAGCCTACCCAGTGGCGGGACGATTAACCATTAACCCCCACCCTCCCTGCGGAGCCTCCACCCCTGCGGTGAGGCTCCCAGAAGACACTTTGAAAGGAAGGGAGGCAGAGTAGGGACCCAGGAGGAGGTAGGGGGAGGGCAGAGGGCGGGGGCTGGGGCTCAGCCCAGCAGAATCAGGGTGGGCATCGTGCGCAGGGCGGGGGGCTGAGGAGTGGAGGCAGGGGAGAATGCGCCTCTCCAAAACCCTGGTCGACATGGACATGGCTGACTACAGTGCTGCGCTGGACCCGGCCTACACCACCCTGGAGTTCGAGAACGTGCAGGTGTTGGCGATGGGCAATGGTAGGTGGGGGCAGGTGTGCCAGTGGGAACAGGTGTGCCCAGGTGTTGGAGCAGATCTTTGGCCCTTGACTTTGGGGTGGGAGGAGAATGACCGAAAATGGTAGGTTGGTTCTGTAGGTAAGTACAAGAGTTGCCAGGTGAAGCAACTGTGGCCAGGGACAGCCACCAGGGGCATTCTGGGTGAGGGGGAGCCTCCAGGGACATTTCCAGCAAAAGTAGATCCCAGGTATCCCCCCCCCCAGGCCCTTCTATGGTCCCTGTAACCTCACAGCTGTCCTGCTCAATGTGTCACTGGCAACAGAGACATGATGGGGAGCACTGTCTGGTCACCAGGCTCCAGTGATTCAACCCAGCACGGTCCCCTCTTGGTGTAGATCAGAGCTGGGAAGGTACATCCGGTCCCTGGTGACAACAGTGCTACAGGCATAGCTGCATCTCAGAGCCGCTGGAAATCTCATAGGGAATTGGAGGTTGAGGAAAACGGACTTCTCAGGGCAGATTTGCTAACAGGAGCTGTGTGTGAGATTGGGTGTGTGATCCTGAGTGTGAGTGAGAGAGAGAGAGAGAGAGAGAGAGAGAGAGAGAGAGCGGGGTGGTACACTGCATGGGCAAACATGTACCTGGGGAACTGTACTTGTGTATTTGTGTTCCGTGTCCATTTCCATTTGTACGTCTCCATGGAATGGGCCTGCGTGTGTGTCTCCAGGGCTGCCTGCCTTTGTTCAGCTTGCGTCTGTAGGTGATGGATACTGTGACTGTGGATATTTGTACATGTGTGCTACCTATGTGGGTCGCTGACCAGAAATGATGGTGGATGTGGACACAGTTGTGTACTTTTGCTTTCTGCATGTATGTCTTCTGTCGCATTATGTGTGTGCCCATTTTCAGGCCAGCATGCACATCCTCTGTGCGCTCAGAGTGAGAAGTTGTGATATTGCCATTTTCCAATGGAGATCCATGTCAGCAATATATCTGTCTCCGAACAGATTTTGTTACTTGGTGTATCTACCCATTTATACACTCACTCCAACTTCACTGAGGCGTCTCTATGGCAGACGGATTGTTCTCTGCAAGGAAGTGGAGGAAAAGAAGAGGCCTGGGAGCCAGGAATCTCCTAGAAAAGGGACTAATGGGTTCCAGGCCAGCTGGCCACCTGCTTTCCTGCCGTGGCTCTGAGCCACACAGCCAGTGTCAGGCTGTGGCTCGGCTGAGGTGTGGAAAACTCACGGTCAGTAGAGCCAGAACGAGGAGGCAGCAGCTGGACACTGCCTCTCGTCAGCCTCACCAGGTGCTCACCTGTCCCTACCATCCATGTACCATGTGACCTTGGCCCATCACCTCCTCTCTTGGCCTCTGTATCTTCTGGGAAAAAAAAAGGCTCTGCCTGGAGCTGTTGGCCAACCGGCTTTTAGAGGATCTGGGATCATGTGAGCGGCTGAAGCAGAAAACATACTGGAAATGACATACAAGTTGCTGCTGTACTGGCAGGGAGTCCTGTGACCCTACAGGGACAGTATGTACTGTCACACTCCCAGCCACTGCACAGCCACTCGAGAACCCAGGAATCATGGCTTCCTGGGGCAGAGGCCAGACCCCTTGCCTAGATGCCCCCCAACTCTAAAGCCGGAAGGATCTTTCTTGCATGTGTGAATCTGGCAAGCCACTTTCCTCCCCGAGCCTCAGTTTCCTTATCTATAAAGTGGGGATAAGTAGCAGTGCCTGCCTCCCAGGGCAAACCAGAGGACAAATAAAACAATATTCCCGAGTGCTGCATCCTAGGGACTGGCCAAGCCCCACCTGGGTTGCCTCAAGGACTCTAAGCAGGGTCTGCATCCCCCACTGGAATTCACAGTGATTGGGGTGCTGGGGTTATATGAGGTTGTCCTCCAAAGTGTTCTGGGTACATCTTGAGCTGGTGGCTCAAAGGACAGCTCCTTGCCCATCCCCCTCCCCCACTTCAGGAGCAGTATCAGGAAGTCCCAGCTTCTTCAGCCTCTGAGGGACACCCCTGCCTGCCGTGTGGCAGGAGCAGTCCCCCACAAGCAACCCAGGCCCTCTACTTAGCAGCAGTGTGGCAATGCTGGACAGGTCATTGCCCTCTCTGAGCCTCACTATCCTCACCTGGAGATTGAGGGTGGCTGACTGACCTCAGGGAGAAGATAATCTGCCCCACAGTACCCAGCCTGTCCTTCCCAGCCTCTCGTTGAGTGGCAGGAAGGTGGGGGGTCAGCTCTTCCCTGGGGTTGGGGGAGGAGAGGCTGGGGGAGAAAGGGCACTGACGCAGCTTAACAATTATCCCTGTCTCCAGGAATAATTCACCAGGCAGAGGGGCCGCAGCCTGGGCACACTCAGGAGGCCTGAGAGATGTTCAGCTGGGCCACGGGAGTGAGGTGTGAGCTGCCAGTCACCTGCTTCGAGAGTTTTCTTTTGCAGAGACTTGTTCCTTCCACGAATGTGGATCTAGAGCTTACTGTGTGCCAAGCATTTCACACACATTGATTCACTGAGTCCTCAGAACAACGCCCTAAGAGATTACGGTGCACCCTGTTTTACAGTCAGGGAAACAAAGGCATGAGAAATAAACTAACCTGGCCAGTGTCACATGACCAAGTGGAGCCAGCTAGGGTTTGATCTTGGGCTAAAGAGCTTCAGAATGTGCTCTTAATAACAGTGCTACAGCCTTCTTAACTGGACATCCCCTTAGGAGTCCAAGGCCAGATGCGGTTTCTATGGAAACACAAGTGCCTGGTCTACTTTTCAGCAGGGGGGAAGAATCTACTCTTGACGGACAGTTTGCTTGCAGAAAAGGGGACTCAGCTGCTGATTTTTTTTTTAAATCTGCAGACTGATTGATTGACTTAGGCAAAAAGGAAGTAAGGAAAGGGAACTTGCCCAAGGTCACAGGTGACTTAGTGGCAGCATAGCACAAGGACCCAGGACTCCTGGCACCCAAGCCAAGCTCTCCTTTGCGGGTGGCCACCAATCTCCCCTTCTCACATTTACAAAGGTGTGGTCATCTCTTCCCTGGGCTGGGAGGCGTTGGAGAGGTGCCCAGGCCTTTGCCATGCCCCTCTGTCCTGGAGGAAAGGAGTGAACGTTCTCAGTACATGTCTTCCCCATGACCTGTGAGCAGCCCACAGGCACAAACTGAGGCTCACCCAGCTCTGTCACTCAGTGAGAAAGAAGGATGGCTCCTTGTTCCAGGGGATACTGGGGAGCATTTATTTTCCCACCACCCTCTCTGTCCAACTAGGAGTCTAACGGCTGAATGCACCTAGAAGTGGAAAGGTGTTTGTTTCCCTGAGAGAGCCAGGGCATAGCAAGCATCCTCCTGAGGGAGGAGCAGGCCCTTTATAAATGTGAAACCAAAGTTCCAAAAGGCCAAGTGACTTTCCCAAGGTCACAGAGCAGAAATCGCCCCCCGGTCTGGTGCTGATCCCCACAGGCTCTAACTGGTTTCTGGCTTCCCATCCTTCCTGAGTCCTAACCCCCTTCTCTTCTGGCACAGATGCATCTCCCTCAGAGGGTGCCAACCTCAACGCGCCCAATGGCCTGGGTGTCAGTGCCCTCTGTGCCATCTGTGGGGACCGGGCCACGGGCAAGCACTACGGGGCCTCGAGCTGTGACGGCTGCAAAGGCTTCTTCCGGAGGAGTGTGAGGAAGAACCACATGTACTCCTGCAGGTGAGGAGCCCCACTTGAGCCTTGCTTTCTTTGGCTGGAAAATGGGTGCACTTGGGCTCTCTTCTCCCTGGGTGGGTCCTGAAGGCATCTGCCCTTCACAGTCTTCCAGATTCTTCTGGTTTCTTAGGCCTTGTGAATCCAGGTGGGAACATCTACTCAAGCAGCCCTACTTTTTGACTCTAAAGAGCATAGAACCTGTCCTCCCACTGGGCACTTGTTCCGGGACAAATAGAGACCTGGCCCCTGGCCTTTCTTCCTACCCCACAGGCTTCCTAAGGCTTGGAGATCCCTCTTTCAAAAGCATCTACCATTTTAGATAAGAACAATGATAAAATCTTAGCAGCTGTCCTCTGTGAGCGCTCACCATGCACAGATTCTATGCCAAGCCCCATCTGCACATTATCTCATTGTCATCTCCAAGTACTCCTGTGGGCTGATCACTGCTATCATTCCTAGTTAATAGACGAGAAAGCTGTTGGAGAGCTAAGGTGTTTCCCAGGCTCCCCCCAAACCACCCTGCATCACCATCTCTACCTTGGCCCCTATCCCTGCCCTGGAGTCTCTGTGGACCAAGGATTGACTTGAAGCCAGGCCCAGGGGTGGCCATGGTCACTGCACTCTCACGGGATGTGGTAGAATAGCTCTGGCACTTGGCAGGGTAGACCGGACTCTCAGAGAGTCCCTAGGATCCTACAGCTCCTGGCCAGTTTGCATGGGAATTCGCGGGGTGCAGAGATGGAGCAAAGAGGCTAGGGATTGACCTCA
This sequence comes from Dolichotis patagonum, assembly GCA_004027295.1. Lineage (NCBI taxonomy): Eukaryota > Metazoa > Chordata > Mammalia > Rodentia > Caviidae > Dolichotis > Dolichotis patagonum. Next base: position 54,254 of record PVJX010001970.1, read on the forward strand.
TTTGTCTTAAGAGAGAAGGCTGTGTCTTCTCTACCCAACCATCTAAAGCCCTCCCCAGATTCAGCCGGCAGTGCGTGGTGGACAAAGACAAGAGGAACCAGTGCCGCTACTGCAGGCTCAAGAAGTGCTTCCGGGCTGGCATGAAGAAGGAAGGTGAGCTCGGCCCTCCCCTGTAACCCCGCTGCCCCACCTGCGCCAACTGGGAGATCTACCGTCATTTACAACTGTAGCCACACTTTATGGCTGGGTGACAGGCCCCAGGGCGACTGGCTAATGGCTGAGAGGAGGGAGGGCCTGGGGATCTGACCACAGGGAGCGGCTGGGCTTGGTCTTGAGAAAGATGCAGAGATAAGCTCCCACTGAGCCACTCTGGCTCCCAGCAACTGCCACCCAGCCTGCTGGTGCCACCCAGGGCAGCCAAGGTGCATGCTTTCCCTTAATCTAGTATTTCTAACATCAGGAAGAATGGAGAACATGACACCCAGACTTCACAGAGGTCCACAGTGAGGGCCCTGTTCCCGAGTTTCTTGTCCAGAGACAAGTGCCTCAGCCTCAGCCCCTTAGCTCTCCTTGGGTACTGGGTGCCCTCCAGGGTTTTCCCAGTGTGGACAATGGGAACAAGACCAGAGACTTACCCTGGATGCAGGGGACAGGGATGGCAGAGCACACTGTCCATTAAGGTCTTGCCAGGTCTCTTACTACCAGCAGATACCAGTCACTGGGTGGGACTCTTCCCACCTTTGGGTCTCATGACCACCCCTTATGGCTGGAACCATTACTGGGCCCACTTTCTATGTGTGAGGAAACTGAGGCCCACAGAGGGTAAGCACTTACTGAAGGCCTCACATTCTGTTAGTGGAAGAGCTGAGGTTTCAACACTGCAGGCCTTGTGCCCTTCGGACCCTGAGAAAGTTTAGAAATTGTTTTCAGCCCAGGCTCAGAAAGCAAAACTCTTTTATGTGCTTTTCTAAGTTACTTGAGTTCATTTGTCGATCTCTTTGTTTTCTTCTCAACTCTCCTGCAGCTCTGAAACAACACCAGACCTTTACTTCCAAACCACAGTTATGCCTTACAAGCCAAGCTCTCAGTCTAGTGCTGAGCACAGACACACAGACACACAGACACACCAGCCCAACGGGAGCTCAGTCCCACCCAGGCTACCCGAGGAGGGGGAGCATGACGCCAGCAGTCTCCCTATCACCTGTCTCTGTCCCTGAGCCCAAGTATTCTATGCTTCCTCTCTCAGAAACCTCTGTGTCTCATCCCTACAGGCCTTAGGTTGAGCTGGAGAGTTTAGCTGGAAAATCAGGACTTGAAAATTTTGCTCTAAAGAGACCTCAGTGGTTTTCCAATGAAGGAGGTCTTTGGCAACCCACCCCCATCCAAGTTTTCCATGGGAATGAGATTCCCTCACACTCTCTCACCTCCAAGCTGAGGACCACTTTGTGGCAAAGGAAGTGTTGTAAGTGAGAATGTGGTGCACTTTTATGAATACTGGAGACCAGACTGAGAACTACAGTCTAAGGTTCTAATGTCCGTGATTCTATTATCCCAGTAGCCTAAGAGTTTAGGTGCTATGACTGTCCAGAAAGGGTGTTAAGAGGGCACCGTTTGACAAAATCAATCTCTTATGTAGAAATACCAGCATGTGGAAGGGAGTTAGCAGCCGGTGGCTAACTAATTCCTAGGCTACCTGTGGGCTGGTCCTATATGTGGTCAGTCTTTGCTAAATATCCAGAGGGAAGTCTCCATCCCTTCTGTGCTCCAGTTTTCTCATCTACAAAGTGAGAGGAGGTATATAATGATTCACAGATCCATAGACCCCAGGTCCCAGCTCCTAGGGTACAGGGCGGGGGGAGCCCTAGTCCATTCAGCCCTAGCTCAACCTTGAAAGGCAGCTTCCTGTCTCTAAAGCCAGGAAAATGGGCATTCTGCCAGGAGAATAGCAAATTTGCTGTGGCAAGTAGAGTGGGCTAGTACACACTGGTGCTTATTTGCATGCCTGGGTTAACAGAAGACCATAGTACAAGATAGCTTTGAAACCAGGTCATAGTAGCACAGTGTTCCATGGCCCCCACAGCCAATCCCTGGAAAGCTGGGTTTTGCTAACTTTACTACTCAAGTCTGCCAGTCTCCAACATCCCTCCTCAGCCTGAAGGGAAGTTCACAAAGCCAAGTGAGAGTCAGTGGAAGCCTCACAGGCTAGGAGAGTTGAGACACATTTTCATTGATTTTCCTTAATGGCAAAACCCACCAGAAGATTTGAGAACTGAAGCCTAAAAGTGGTTGTCAGAGATCAGAGAGTGTGAGCTGGAAACATAGTATTTCTAGACCAGCTGGGTCTAACAGTCATCAAGTCTAACCCCCACCCCACTTCACAGGTAGTGGAGTGGAGTCAGGTCTAGAACTCAGGCCCCTCGGAGCTGCTTGCTGGAGTGAAACTCGGAGTGATCCTGGCCTCCATTCTGAAACTTCCTCTCCACTTCCAGGAGGGCTTCAGATCCCACTGGCTGGTCTGTGCTGGTCAGAGGATATTCCACTGTGGCTGGCAGGCCTTCCCTGGAGGGGCAAAGACTCCTGAGAGAGAAACTTGAGAGGCTGAAAAGCTACAACAGGTGGAAAATTGTGTCCTATAATCGAGACCAGAGAGACGGACACCTGCCTGGCCTCACTGTCAAGCCCATGACAAATATCCAGATTGTGGCATCAGAAGCTCAGGGGATGGTGCCAGGCCAGGACCATCTAATAAACCCTTCCCTAGAAACCTGGCTGAGTACCCCAGGCTCCACCGGGGTCCTCTAGGAATATGGGCTCATCTCTCTGCCTCTGGTCGGTTAATATTCAATGGAAGTTACATTAGGTCCCCGACCCTGCTAATACTGAGCAAACACTTGGAAAACATCATTCCGTGACTGAGCTTGCACTGGGCACTGATAAGGCCAGCTAACCTTGAGGAGCGCTATCCTCAGCTGCTGACTGTGGCCCTTTCATTCCCCGCCTCCCCCGGCGCCCTGCTGGGTGCGGCTGCTGCCAGGGAGGGGTGCAGTGGGCTGGGCAGGGGAGCGGCGAGGGGAGCTTCCCTAGCTGGCATCTCTACTGTACCCCGTTGACTTTTATGCTTGGCTTTTAACAATGTGTAGAGTCAATAGGAGGTTGGACAGCTGGGTGTCAGCATTCCCTGGAGAAACAGGGTGCTGGTGAGAGCGAGCTGCGTCTCATCTGGTGCCTGCTGCGCACTCCCTACGCTGGGTTCCAGAGGTGGCAGCAGCAAGCCAGAGAGTTGGGACTTCCTGGAATTTCCTGTGCTGTGGGGATAAAAACAATAAAGAAATTAACAAGTAACTCTGTAATAGGTACCTTGAAACAAAAAACCAGAATAAAGGGGTATAGTCTGAAAGAGAGGCTGCTCTGGTAATTCAGGGGAGGAAAAGGTGTCTGACAGGGTGATATGCTGTGGTGATGTGAAGGAAGGGAGTGAAGTCCTGCAGAAAGGGACTCCAAGGCAGCAGGAATAGCAACAGCAAAGGCCCTGAGGTTCAGTGTGGCTTGTTAGGAGAGAGGCCATTTGGGCAAGGGCAGAGTGAACAAGTGGAAGTCGGTGCAAAGGGGAGGGGGGTGAAAGACAGACAGGACATGCTCCAAGGTGTATCTGGAGGGTGCTCCGGTCTACAGAGAGAAGCTCAGCCCCAAGGGTGAAAGCTAGAAGCCAGTGACCCCTGTGGAGGGTATCCTTCATCTCCGAGTCCTCCCTTCTGCCCCTTTCCAACAGGGGGTGCACACCAGGCCTGACCAGGGCAGGTGCTGGGCCCATTTTGTAAGGATTAGTGAGGACAGGTGGGGTGTGAGCAAAGGTGGAGGGAGAAAGAGTATACCAAGACCCAGGTTTGGCCAGAGGGGCTGGGAGAGTCCACCAGCAGGTCCTGAGATGAGAGGGAATAGATCGAAGAGGCTGAGGGGAAGGAAAGCTTTGGGCAGGGAAACTGAGGCTCCAAGAAGATGCTGTTCCCACTAGCACAGAGCAAGGGGCAAATTGCTGGCAGGAGCTCAGCCTTCTGCAGCCTCCTCCTCCCTCCTTCCTCTCAGCAAATCCTGGTTCCCCAGGGAGGCCTTGTGAATGCCAAGGGGTGAGCCGGATGGTAGAAAGGCCATCTGATATCTTGAGCCTGGACTCAGACTGGGGCAGATGGTGGGCCTGGGGTCTTTGGGGACAGAGGCCCTGAGCCCTGTGTTCTAAAAGAGTGGTCAGCATGGGACAAGAGGGAGGCAGCCTCATCTTACAGACTGGGCAGTTGAGTCAGGAGCATGGTGGACAGGCTGCCAGGAGGGCGGGGTCTCCAGGGCTCCCTGTGCACAGCTTCTGAAGATCTGTGATCTTGAGAGAGCCCCCCTCAGTGCTCCAGACCCTGCCTCGGCCCTCTGCTATCTTCTGTGCCCCTGGGCATGGCTCAGTAATTCCCACAGGAACTCCCCCATGAGGGGGTCTGCTCTGGTGTCTGGAAAGTTCCCCTGTGAGCTGAGTTAGATTGCATCTCTTTATCTCCTGCATGCTGAGCTGGGCTCCATGCTGTGGGCACCCCCTTGCCCTCCCCTTCCCACTGGTGTCCCCCTTACCCTGGGACACCCCTGGATAGAGCTCTCTCCCCCACACCTCCCCTACCCCCTGTTCCCCACCTCACCTCTCTCTCTGCCCCTCACAGCTGTCCAGAACGAGCGGGACCGCATCAGCACACGGAGGTCCAGCTATGAGGACAGCAGCCTGCCCTCCATCAACGCGCTCCTGCAGGCAGAGGTCCTATCCCAGCAGGTATGGGTCACCCTCCCATCCACATCCTGCACTGCAAAGAGTCGCACTTCCTCCATCTGCATCTTTCCCAGCTCGGCCCTGGAGCAGCAGGAAAGCTGAGTCCAATGCCATAGTCAGTTCAGTAGCCAACATAGAGCTCACCCTAGGTCTGGGGTTCTCAGGACTGGATAGTTCCTCTGTCAGCTCGCTCTAGGCCAACAGGGCTGTGCTGTCACTGAGGGCCTGAGATGAGCACCAGGGACAGGGTCACTGGATCCAGTTGCCAAATGGGCATCAGCCAAGCCTTTGCTGCATGACCTTGGACAAGTCATGGCACCTCTCTAAGTGACGGTGTCTCATCTACGAGATGAGGGTGGTGATTGTTGCCTCACTAGGGACAAGGGCTCCTGGGGCTCTTAGGGGCTGGTGGAGGAGAAGGCAGGGACAGCAGCAGTCCATAGGAATCCCTCTCCCTCATCTTGGGGTCCTCTTCTTTCTGCTGAGCTTCCTTCAGAGCTAGAGGTACACACAGGGAAACTTTTTGGGGAACAGGCCTCATGCAAGGGACAGGAAATGGGGAGCTTCCAGCTGCAGCACTTCTGTCTCCTGCAGATCACCTCCCCTGTCTCGGGAATCAATGGTGACATTCGGGCCAAGAAGATTGCCAACATCGCAGACGTGTGTGAGTCCATGAAGGAGCAGCTGCTGGTACTGGTCGAGTGGGCCAAGTACATCCCGGCTTTCTGTGAGCTCCCGCTGGACGACCAGGTGAGGGAAGACAGGCTTGGTGGGCAACACCAAGTGCTGGGCCGCCAGGGTCCTGCTGGGATGCCTCCTGGGATGGCAATAGGCTGGTTTGACTTATTCAACAAAACACACAGAGCACTCACGTTTGAGTTATAAATACTAACTCACAGAGCCCTCCTGAGGTCTACGAGGTAGGTGCTTCTGTTCTTCCCATCTTAGAGGTGAGGAAGCAGGGACAGAGAGGTTAAGTAACTTGCTCAAGGTCATATAACTGGTATCCAGCACAGATGGGATTAGAACTCGCCGGGGAAGCTCCAAAGTTCAAAGTTCTGGCTCCTCGGCCCAGCACCGCATGGGTCTCCTGGCCGGGGGTGGGGGTGGGGTATTGACAGGGACCCAGGCCCGGACATGTGGAGAATGGCCTGAAGCTCTGGCTCTAACGCCAGTTTCCTGGGTCATCCTGGACAAGTTGCTCCCTCTCTCTGAATCTCTTATCTGCCCAGTGGGAATTATTCACTCGGAAGTGCTGTCAGAAAGACTGAGGATGGACTTGGTATTTTTTCTTTCTTTTTTTTTCTTTTGGTACCAGGGAGTGAACTCCCAGCCTTGTGCTTGCCAGGCAGGTGCTTATGCCGCTGAGCCAAATCCCCAGCTTACCTTTCTTTTTTAAAGAAGCACAAAAGGGTTTCTTTTTCTTAAGGCAGAACTTTAAAAGTACACCCAAAGAAATGGAGTACAGGCCCTCAAAAGAGAGAGGAGTATCATAGTCTGAGGCTGGATATATTTATAGCAAATTTGGGGGTGGAAATCTGTAGAATCTTTGGAAGGAAGGCATTTAATTTACAGATGAAAGGTGACAAATCCTTCTGCAGGGGCCTAAGGGTAGTGAGTCTGTTTGAAAAGCACAGGATTGTGGAACACATATAGTTGGACCACAGCTGGCCTCCCCAGTGCTGGTTTCTCCCTTATATCCACAGAGATGACTTAACTCAGCATTTTCTTTCCTAAAGCGCCTTCTCTGGAGTACTGAAAATGTCTCTGGGGAAAGGGCTGGAGAGGGCTACTGTGTCTGAGGACAGGTGAGCCCCTGAGATATCGCATGTGACAGGTCTGGCCAGAGCAGCCCCTGGCCTCTGTGAAGATATCCTCACCCGAGAAAGGAGAGCTAGACTGGACTACATGTCCGGCTTTGAAGGGAGCATGGCAGACTGACAATGCATACCCGCCTCTGAAAGCTTCCAGAAGACGTAGCTAGGAGCTGCCTCTGTGAATCCAGTGTTTCCCCAATTCCTTTGGCTGGAGCCTCTTGGGCCACTGTGAGGCTGGCCAGTGGTTGCCCTAGGAGAATCCTAGCTTGGCTGCTCCTTTGTGGCTAGACCAGAGACCACTTCCCTGGATTCCTCACTGTCCTAGGAGAATTGATGGGGCAGGGATCTTGTCTAAACTGCTCCTGCCTTCTCCCCAGCCACTTGTGCTCTGGCCCCAGTCCCTCTGCTGGAGAGTCTGCATTAATGTTTAATCCCCTCTGTTCCTTCCCAGGGGCTTAGCGGGACAAGATACCCCCAAGCTGAGCAATTGTTAACCTCCATTTCCCACCCAAACCTCCCTGGCTGGGGCTCAGAGCATTCTCAGAGGGCAGTGATGGGTAGCCAGTAACACAGGACAATCATTAACGCCACCACCCCCTGCCTGCCCACTCCCCAGCACAGCTGCCATGTCAGGGGTGGACCTGGAAACTCATTTATGGTGAATAAGGAGGCCATCTTGCCCAGCCTTGGAGATATGGGGGGCATTGTCCTCCAAAGGGCGTCGTACTCAAATCAGCGTTGTCACAGAAACAAGCTTCCAAGTTTGTGTGCATCTTGCTTTGTGAACATAAATTCACTGAGACCTAGAAGGCTGGGTACAGCTGAAAGGGACTGAGACCAGGGAGAGAAAGTGACAGTTGAAAGCACAGAGCAAGATGGCCTCAGAGCTTGGATTAAATATGGGTCCTTCTTCTTGCAGTTTGGGAGCCACTGGTTTGGCTGGAACTCTGCACAAGCACCTGAATGATCTGAGGTGCTTGGTCATTATCACCCTTGCTTCCCTTTGTACTGCTCATGGAAATTAGGTTTGCATCTCCAAGTCTTCCCATTTTTTCTTTTTAAGTCTTGCTCATAAGATTCTGGCAATGGGGTGATGGGAAGGATAAGGACATGGGGCTGGCCAGGAGGGAGTAGATCTGGAGAGGAAGCCAAGACGTTGACTCATGCATTCATTCCTTTCCTATCTTCCTTCCTTCCTTCCTTCCTTCCTTCCTTCCTTCCTTCCTACCTTCTTACCTCCATTTCTCCCTCCTTTCCATCCATCCATCCATCCATCCATCCATCCATCCAACAAATATATACTGAAACTTAGTATATGCCAAGATTTTTCCATGCCTTACAACAGCTTTGCCTTCTTAGAAAGGCCCTTCCTGACCTTGCACGTAACATAGCTACCCCTCCCCCTTGCTCTTTCTCACACAGCCTTCCCCTTCTATTCCCCCCTCTCCTTTCCTTCCTCCTTCCTCTCTTCTCTCCCTCCCTCCTCAAAGCACTATCACCCCTGTCCTATTTCCTTCTTTTCTACTTTACATACTGTCACCCCATCCTACATGAGTTCTGTAAGGTTAGAAGCCTCGTCACTCTTCTGTACCTTTGTGCCCCATTGTCTAGAAGTGTCTGGCACTTAATAGACATTTAACATTTGATTTCCAGAGGAATGAAGGGTCAAATCAAGGCGTGAACAGCAGAACTTTAACCTTCCTCCTTGGGGTTACAAGAGAACCTCCACACTCCCAGCCCCACCTCGCAGACTAGATCCTCCAGTCTAGCCCAATGGTGGTCCTCACCCAAGTGCTGAGGCAGATGGCTTCACAGGCAGGGCAGTGTCCTCCTGTGCCTGCTGGGCCCTGGCCTCAGGCTCCAGTCTTCATGGGCTACTGCTCCTCCCCACACGGAAGGGGCCTGGCTGCCATCTCTGCTGAACCTGTGCCTTAGGACGAGCCAGTTCTGAGAACCAATATCCACATCTAAGTTTCTGTAATGTTCTCTCAGAATACTAGAATCCTGCAATGCCAAGTAGACAGATGCTCTGGAGATTTTCTGGACCAGTGATTTCCCCAAATCAACTGAACTTCAGAATCAACTGGGGAGCTTATTGAATGCCAATTCCTGGGTGCTCCCGACACATCCAGAAACAGAATCTCTGGTAGTTGGGTCTAAGAATCTGTTTCCATAAAGTACCTTTCTTGAGTCGCTGTGGCTGGTCCAGTCAAGGGAGAAAGACAGCAGTTTTATGATGCTCATTTCATAGTTCAGGAAAATGGGAGCAGCAGGGAGCATTAAGCTGCCTTTCCCAGGGCTGCAGATGCCTGACTCTATCCCTCCTGTCTTCCAGGTGGCCCTGCTCAGAGCCCACGCCGGCGAGCACCTTCTGCTGGGAGCCACCAAGCGATCCATGGTGTTCAAGGACGTGCTGCTCCTGGGTGAGGAGGCTGCCTGTCCCCGACGGGTCTCCGTGGAGGTCCTGCCCTGTGTGGAGCATGCTAGAACAAAGGCTGTCTCCATGGTGGCACCCGGGGTGCAGGGGACAGATCGAGGGTGGCCCTGTCCTCAGGCTTCCCGACAGGCTGCCAGGACTCGGTTCTCGACTCCTCACCCAGGAATTATGGACACAAGGAATGGAATTTCCCCAGCCTTCGAGTTAGAGCATAGTCAGACTTATTCCTAGGCTCACCCGTGCATTTTACCCTTCTCTCTGGAGCAGGACCAAGAGGAGGCTGGGAACACACACTGTAAGCCAGAGGCTCTTCTAATATGACAGTGCTGTTGTGGTGGTGCACACCTATCATCCCAGTACTTTAGGAGGCTGAGGCAGGAGGACTGCAAACTGACCCAGCCTGAGCAACTTAAATACTTAATAAGACCCTGTCTCAAAATAAAAAATAAAAAAAGGGCTAGAGATGGGCAAAGGTCCTGAGATAAATCCTAGGACTAAACAAATGGTTTCCAGCTCCAGAATCTGGCCCCTTAAATTTGGTGTTTTTGTCCCTCCTAAGAGGCCCTCAAATATCCCAGTCTTGAGTCACATTGGTAAAGGAAGCCCTAAAAAAACTAAGTTTGAATCATAACCCAATTCTAGGCACCTTTGTTATCTGAGTCTCTGATTTGTCATCTGTGAAGTGGGTGTGATGACCCTCCTTCCAGGGCATCGGCTGCATCGCCACCTGCCATCCCCAGCCCGAGGTGACTGCCCATTCTCTCTCCCTCCCAACCCCACCCAGGCAACGACTACATTGTGCCCCGGCACTGCCCAGAACTGGCCGAGATGAGCCGGGTGTCCATGCGCATCCTGGACGAGCTGGTGTTGCCCTTCCAGGAGCTGCAGATCGATGACAATGAGTACGCCTGTCTCAAAGCCATCATCTTCTTTGACCCAGGTACCATTCTCCCCTCCTACCCCAGTGATGGTGAAACTTTCAGAGCTTTCAGTGTTACAAACAGCCCACTGTGGCGTGCATGCCATAGGTCCGCCACCACTGTCCTAACCCACCCCTGATGCCCTAGACCTTCTGCTAGACTTCTGCTGAACTCACAGCCCATCTTACTGTCACGACATCAGGAGAGGTCGTTGCATCAGCCCCATTGTATAGATGAGGCAAATCGAGGTTCAAAGAGGTAATAAAACTTGTCAAGGCCCTGACTCCAAAGGCTTAGACTGTTCTTTCTCTCCTTTCCCTTTTTTCCCTTCCTCCTTCTTTCTCCTGAACTCCTATCTTCCTTTTATTTCACCCTTGTTTCTTTGCCTCAAAAAACTTTATCAAGATAAAGTCTCTACAAACTGACATTGCAAATAGCTCTCCTCAACACACCTGACTTTTCCAGCCTGAAGCCTATGCCCTAGGATATGCATGTCTGGGTCTTTCAACTATTTCTTTTGCTGTTAGCTTCACAGTTTGAAAAACTGCTCAGCATTGTATTTCTCATTTTGTTTTGTATTTGTGAGTGAGGGATACCACATGCTAGCAAGCCCTCTGCCACTGCGCTGCAACCCCAGCCCCAGTTCTTGATTTATCCATTTTAGGTCATGCTTTCTGCCTATTCTGGCTATGGAGTTCACTGTCACACACCACTATTCCCATCTTTCCCCCCTGTTCTCCCCATAGAATTTTATTGCTGTTTTCGTGCCTGCCTGATCACCCCTGCAGCTCTCAGTTACATTTTCACACTTTATTTCCAGTTCTGCCAATTGCGAATGGCGTCTCCTAACCTTGAACACGGCAGGAGAAGATACCTCACCCTGCCTTTGCTTTGCCAAGCCTGCTTTCTCTCCCCAGCGTCACGGTGCCACGGTGCCAGAGGCTCATATGCCTCCCTCCCCTCTAACATGTCAGACAGAACCTACTGTGCGCCAGGACTGTGTAACATACAGTTCACTTCTGGTAGTAATAGCAGTGAAGAAGAAAATAACCATTGTGTGTAGAATGCTCACAGAAGCATGGTTTAAACACTTGCTGAAGATTATCTTACTAACTGAGGTGGGAATTGCTGTGGGCCGCATTTTGCAAATAAGGAAATTGAAGCACAGGGTGGCTGATCAGCTTGACCAAGGTCACACAGTCAGGAAATGACAATGCTTTCATTTGAACGTCAGACATTCATCAGTCTATACCTCGCTATCTTTCAAGCCCAGGTTCTTACCTTCTGCACACTATTCCCCAGTTCTTGGAGGGTGAGATTTCTGGTTCTGGTTTTGCCCAGAGTCTGGCCTAGGTTGTATGTTCTGCAGCGCTTGACACAAAGCTGGGAAGGAAGAAATCACTCAGTAACACATGTGGGGTTAGCGTGGGATTATGGCACTGAGTCAGAGACCGCAGCTTCCTTGGGAAGGCAGGGGTCTTAATCCAGGCCCGGTATGTAGGAGGTGCTCAAGGAAAGTTTGTTGACTGAATAGGCAGTGAAGAAATCCCACTGAAAACCAGGGCAAACTCTTTCTGCCACTTCCTTTGCTCATAACTATTTTCATGGAAGATCCGATTAAAGTTCAAAAAGTAATGTATTGGATTAAGGATATAGAATTTACTTTTTTTTTTTTTTACATCATCCTTTCCTCTCTCTCTCCTTCCCTTCCTCCAGGTATCTGGTCTATAAATACTGACTATGATAGAGTGCATGGTGTGACACTCAGTTTAAAATGGCAGTAAAGGACACATGCCTGCTCACACGATGCTCGTGGCCTAGCCAGAGACGTAATTCCAGCCTGTGCGGTGAGCAGTGAGGAGGAAACTTAGGGACGTGCTGGATGCGTAACGTGGACCGAGGAGGGTAGGCTGGAGAGGCCTCTCTGGAGCCGCTGAAGCCTCCGCTGAGTCACAGATGATGGGAGCAGCAGGCAGGGAAAGGCTCGACGCAGCAGAGGCAGCGTGTGCCGGGGTGTGGCTCATGGGCCTTCAACTGTGGATCAGGAAACCCAAGTCACCCTTGTGGCTTTGCCAGCACCTGGCTATGTGACCTGAGGCAAGCCCCTTTCTCGTCCTATGCCTCAGTGTCCCTATGTGTACGATGAGTGCGCCCTCCTGAGCCTATTCCTGAGACCGCACCTTCTGCCTCCTATCTGTCTGTCACTTCTGCGCTTGGTATCTTAGGAGGAAAGAAAACGTCTTTTTTACCCAGATCTGGGGAGGCACCATCTGTGCTAGTGTGCTATGGTTGTTGAACACCCCAAATCTTTATTCCAGCACTGTTGTCAACTCCCCGTGCAGTATTGGGTCACTAAGTCCTCCAACCTGGACCCCACAAGTCAGGGGACATCTGGGTCCCACTTATCTCCCTGCCATTCCCTTCTACTGCAGATGCCAAGGGGCTGAGTGACCCAGGCAAGATCAAGCGGCTGCGGTCACAGGTCCAGGTGAGCCTGGAGGACTACATCAATGACCGCCAGTACGACTCACGCGGCCGCTTCGGTGAGCTGCTGCTGCTGCTGCCCACGCTGCAGAGTATCACCTGGCAGATGATTGAGCAGATCCAGTTCATCAAGCTCTTTGGCATGGCCAAGATCGACAACCTGCTGCAGGAGATGCTGCTGGGAGGTCCGTATGGCCCCGGAGCAGTGCTGGGGGCCCCAGTCCAGGAAAGTCCTTGTGCAAACCTCTGTTCCCTCCTCAGCGTGTGTGGCTCTGGGCACGTTGCTTAGTCTGCCTGGCTCTCAGTTTCCTCATCAAAAGAATGGGAACAAGGACAGAAGTCCATTAATTTAGGCTGAGACTCTAGCATATGCCATCACTGTTGGAGGCTCAACAGAAAGCAAGATCTCTGCCTTTCTTCAGAGTGTGTGTGTGTACATACGCATGTACAGGTGTGTGTGTGTGTGTGTGTGTGTGTGTGCGTGCAAAAGGCTTCTAAGGAACAGATGATAACCAAGTACATAATAAAGAAGGTAACTTTAGATTTTTAAATAAACAGGTAGCCTGACAGAGTTTAACCAAGAAGAGTCCTCGTTAGATGAGTTGGCCAAAGGAGACCTCACAAAAGGGGTGACTTTTGTGCGGAGACCTGAAGTCCAAAAGGAAATAGGAGATTTAAAGGCCAAGAGAGGAGCATTCCCAGCAGAAGTAACTAGCTCCAGGCCCTGCAGCAGGAAAAGGTTATGTGTTTGAGAAGGAAGGGCAAAGTTGTGAAATGGTAGAGTTGTATGAGATGAAGACAGAGATTAGAGAAAAACCAAATTGCAAAGGTATGACTTCATAGGCCATGGTCAAAAATTTAGATTTTATTCTTGTTGTATCTATTGTAAAAACAATCAGACCAATGTTTGAACAAACCACTCTGATTGTTGGGTAGGGAGTAAATTTCAGGGGCAGAAGGCAGAAGCCAGAGAGGCCAGGGAATGGTACTATCTCTACTCATGGCAAGGGCAAGGGAGGCTTGAATCATGGAAGCAGAGCAGTGCAGACAAACCTGGCTGTCTACAACATTCGGAGGAAAAACTCACAGAATGTGCTGACGGATCACAGATGGGGAGTGACAGGGAGAGGAAAGTCAAGGGCGAAGTCTACCTTTTTGCTTTGGGTGGCAAAAATGATGATGGAGTAATTTCCTGAGCTATGGAACACTGAGGAAACCAGCTTGGGGCTGGGTTTGGGGATGGCGGCCAATGTGTCCTCAGGAGATCCATTAAGTGGATTTAAGTGGAACCTGAAGGGACTATTAGGACTCCACGCTGAGCCATCAAGGTGACAGCTAAATAGCCAAATCTGAGGCTCAAAACCAAGGTGAAGGTGGCACTGTGGCTTTCCAGCATTTAGAAGTCACAAGAAAGAAGGAGGCCGTGGAAAGCTGTGGAGGAAGATTAGCCAGAGAGATGGGAGAAAACTAGAAAATTCCAGAGCACAACAGGTGTATTTTCAGGAAGAAAGAACACTTAATGGTGTTAAATTCAATGGAGATGGGGAAGACAGGGAGAGAGAAGGAGGTGTCCACTGGATGGCAACACGGCAGCTCTTGACACCCATGTTGAGGGCAGGTCAGAGATTATGAGAATGCAAGCCAGTGAGGTGTTACAGAGCGAATGAGTGAGGAAGCAGACAAGTGGAGTCTTAGCAGACAATCCTCCAAAAATGTCCTGTGAGGGATCCAAGGATGACCTCAAGTAGGAATCGTAATGATGGGCCCCGGAATCCTGACTGAATTAAACTAAATGAAGAATAAAGACGGGGTGATAGATGGTGAGAAGTGGGGGTGAGCAAATGGATCGCCTCAGTAGGCCTGAAGGCCTTTCTCAGGGATGGTCCTGGACAGGTGAGCTGGAAGGATGGGAGGAGTGAGCTCAAGTGCGGAGGGTTGGAGTGGAGGCTGCAGAGCAGGGGTAGGTAGTGGTAAGGAAGGGTGACTGAACACTACTGATATTTGCAACTGGATACTTCTTTGCTGTGCTTTTTTGTGTGTTGTTTAGCTACATCTCTAGCCTCTAGCCATGAGCCACCAGTAGCACTTCTGTTGTGATGACAAACAAAAATGTCCACAGATAATGTCACATGTCTCCCAAGGGGTTCAAAATTATCCCCAATTATCTCCAACTGCTGTCAACCATTGGTGGCATTTTTTATCCTTCAGTGCAGGGGATTGAACCCAAGGCCTTTGCACTGAGCTACATCCTCAGCCTTCTTTATGCCTAATTTTTATTTTGAAACAGAATCTTGCTAAATCCCAAAGTTGCCCAGAGTGGTGCTCAAACTTGCAATCCTCCTGTCTCAGCCTCCCAGAGAGCTCAGATTATAAGCATGTACCACCAGCTCCAGCCAATAGCTTATTTCACTTTCATATTGACCTTGTGAATATGGGGTTATTATGAATCAGGTGTCTTGTGATTGGCATTAGTATCTTGTGATCTGTTGCCAGATAAACTTGGGTAAATTAATCTCTCTGGATACATTTTTTTTTCAACCAGGAATCAGGACCTCGCACTTGCCAGGCAGGTGCCACGCCATTGAGCTACATCCCCAGGCCTGGATATGTTATCTTATCTGTAGAATGGGATAATAATGGTATCCACCCTCAAGGATCAGATATGTAAAACATGAGAAGAGCTATAAACTAGTACCTGGCATATATTAGATGCTCAATAATTGTTAGTTATCCTTAAAGGATAGGAGACTATTTGTTACAAGGCTTAAAATTCCATCAGTATCATATCAATGACCATTTACACACTCTCTATGCTTTTATCACTCCCTGACTCCTGTTGAATCATTTACTATATTCCAGGCACTTTCTAGGCCCTCAAAGAAAAGAAAAATGTGACTACAATTGTAATGATCATAGGCAGAAGTGTTTGTTTCCAAAAGGTGCATTTCAGATGAATTACAATCATCTTCCTGGGAATTCCAGCGAAGGAAAAGAAATAGAGTAGGAAGAATAAAAAAGTGGTTTCCAAAAAGATGAAATATCTGAGTGGGATGTGGGCTTACAGACCTAGCAGAGGGTAGAGAAAGCACCTCTGATGGATGAAGCAATGTGAGCGAAAACACAGAGATCAGAAAACACAAGGAAAAGTAGATGCTCCAGGTGCCTGAAGCAGAGATGTGAAGGGTGAAGCAGAGAGAGGACTTGAGGTCGGAGGACTCACCTGTCAAGGAGCTTCGAGAATCACTGGTTAAATCCGTTGTATCACCGTGCAGCCAACACACTAATTATTATAATTAGAGCTCCTTACATGTTCCGAGTTTCTTTGAAATCACACTTGTTCTCTGAGTCTCTCGTGTCTTCTCAGCATCCCCAGAAAACCTATGGACTTGAATGGTAGGCTCTGGTTTACTAACCCAGGACTGAGAGCCATGTAGGTTCTGGCAGGGTTGAGGCAGACTGGTCACGCCTGAGGAAGATGCTGACTCTAGGCCCACGGTCCTTACCCTTGACTCTCCTTCTTGATCAACCTCTCCTCTTTCTGCAGGGTCCTCCAGTGATGCACCTCATGCTCACCACCCACTGCATCCTCACCTGATGCAGGAACACATGGGCACCAATGTCATTGTTGCCAACACAATGCCCACTCACCTCAGCAACGGACAGATGTGTGAGTGGCCCCAACCCAGGGGGCAGGCAGGTGGGCAACATGGGCTCTCCCCTGCCAGGGGTGAGGATGGGGGGCAGGGGAGGAGGTTGAGTCTAGAGGTAAAAGTGGGGTACAACTGTCCTCTGTGTTCTGGGGTAGGGAATGGGGGTGAGGTCCTCTGTTTGTCAGAGCTGTTTATTTGGTGAGGGTGAATCTTCAGTAGGGCGATTGACAACCTCTACTAAGTGTAACTGTACTTGGGATGAGCCAGTCTGCTGGATGTACCAGGTTACCATTGGGTGAGAATTCCATTAAGTGACATTTTCTGTTAGGTCAAAATGTTCACTGAAGTAAGGCTGCCCAAGTGGGTAAGGCTGTCTGTTAAACCACTGGAGGAGACTGTCGTTTGGGTAGGGATGTCCACTGGACTAGGCCTTCGACTCGAAATCTCTCATTGGACACAGATCTTCAGAGAATAAGATTATCACTGGGATGCAGTGGTCCACTCAGATGAAATGGCATTTCATCAACGTTGTTCTTTGGGAAAACTGTCCACTGAATGGAGTTAGCCATACTCTGGAGGGAATGGAACCAGTTGGTTTCTGTTATTCATTTCCTAAATATCAAAGAAATGGTACTTTTCATGCCAGTTAACACCAGATTCCATCAACTGCTACTCTTTGTCCCAAGAAAGACCATCCCTATTAAATGTATCACTGGGGATGTCACAGGACAGTTTGACCTGGACTCTGGTTTTGGGAGAAGTCACCTAAGTGTCCGTACAAAAGGAAGGAGGCCTACCAGGCCTCACAGAACTTAAATTTTATGATTTGGAATTTGTAGAAAGATCAAGCCATTAGAGACCTTAGAGATTATCTAGTTTAATTATTTCATTTTATAAAAGAAGAAATTAAGTCTCAGAGAAAGGGAAGCACTTTCCTAGAGCTATTCATTCACTCCCCCAAAGTCTGGAATTTTGAGCAGCTTCTGTTTCTTTGTCCCTTCAGCCACTCCTGAGACTCCACAACCCTCACCGCCAGGTGGCTCAGGGTCTGAGCCCTACAAGCTCCTGCCAGGAGCCATTGCCACGATCGTCAAGCCCCCTTCTGCCATACCCCAGCCGACCATCACCAAGCAGGAAGTCATCTAGCAAGCTGCCAGGGGCCGGGGCTTTGCCGGCTCACCCCAGCCCCCTCACAGAATGCCCAGTGACCGCTTGGTCACAGCCAAAGAAGGTGTGACAAGAGGGCCAGTTCCAGAGCAGGAATGGAAAGGGGGAAGAGCCCGGAACATGGGCCGAGGGCCACATCCTATCGCCACCCTTGACCCTGTGCTCTGGAGGATAGGGCTTTGACTGGGGGAGACACCAGCTGGAAAGCCCTCTGATGCCTTGGACAACTTTCCTCATGTTAAAGCCACCACCTTCACCTTCATCCAAACCCCAGCTTCTTCACCCACTAAGGACAGCTAACTGGAGATGCTATGGGGCCTTGCTTAGCCACAGCTCTCTCTCCCCTCAGCTGGGACCCTGCTGTCTCCTCCCAGTACTGGTCATGGTGTCCAGTCACAACCCTGTGAGGTTGGGTCAGGTCGTGGCACCTTATTGTTCCCTCTTCTACTGCCACCACCTCAAATTCCCCTCTCTGCCTTCTGCTGTCACCTTCTTTGGCCGTGCTTTCCTCTCTCTGGAGGCTGAGGAGGACTTGGAAGCCATTCCCCAGGCATCCTGGAACACTCTGTAAGCACTGACTGGGGCTCGTCAAGGCAGGAGACTGCTGGACGCATGATGCCATCCCTTGTCCTCTGGCCCTGCTACGCTTCCCTTCTTCAAGCACTGGGGTGGGCACTTGAAGTGATGGTCCCTGTGGGCTTCGAACAATAAGTGAACAATCCAAGGTTAACAACTGCAATGGGACTTGGGAGAGGGTGGGAGCATGGGGTCTTGAATGCCATCCTGAGGTCAGGAGTGGTGTTGAGGAGGGCCCAGGCTGTCAGAAGATGAATACAGCATCCTACAAAGGGTGGAAGGTTGGGAGGGAGCAGCAAGTCAGATGGGGCTCAAGATGTAATGAAAATGAGAGGGTTGAGATGTCAAGGAGGGGGTGGGTGATCCACAGGTGAGAGTGACGTCGATTATTCCAGGCCTGTCTCAAGCGTGTCCTCCTGCCCAGGCTCTGCCTTGAGCATCTGACATCCAGTGTCTCATGGAGCCCTCTCTATTACCTAGAGACTATTTCTGAAGGTGCAGCTGAGTTCTAAGAGGTTAAGGGGTATTTAAATCTAAAACTCATACTGGTAGTGAGTGAATGAGTACGGTCATAAGCCCAGGTCTCCCCGGATCACAGGAAGAACCTCTGTATTCACTGTGATCCCATCGAGGGACTCTCTGGTCTGTCATCAGCCCCAGAACCCAAAGGCTCATCTTTCTAGAAGTCCTGCCCACCCCAGGACTAAGATGGGCCTGAGGCCGCACTCAGGCCCACTGAAGGTCCAGAGTCCTGTTTGCTGATAAATATGAAGGCAAACTCATGACTCTTGACCGCTTTTCTCTCTTCACTCTCCAACTCTGGTAGAGGAGCAGTAGGGGTCTCCTTCCTGGGCGACAAACCAATCTGGTCTGTCAGTCCATAGGTGGATGAAGGGCAGGGGAAGGATTATGAAGTCTGACTTTGAGGCTTGCTCTGGGGAGCATCACTCAAGGTACATTTTGGAAACGTTAAGCCCCAGGATACAGCAGCCAACACCTCATCCCTATAGAATCTTTTTTTGGTTTTGGTACTGGCAATTGAATTCAGGACCTTGCGCTTACCAGGTAGCCACTGTGCCGCTGAGACTATATCCTGGCCTGATCCCTATAGAATCTTGATGGTTTTGGGGGGATTCTAACAACTGCCACTGACCAGTGGGACTAAAAGGAATGTGTCCCAAGACTGTAGGTGTGGTTAGGTAGGAGAGTGAGCTGTTAGACTGGTTACCTACGCTCTGCCCAAGGTTGACCCTTCTGAGCGGATGGGGGAGCTGTACCCAGTAGCCAGATATTCCACCATTGGTGATTGTTTCTTGTGGCAAGAGAGATACAGAGACTCACTGGGACCATATTTCAGAGGGATCTGTATTCCGGGGCTGTCAGGATTGGCCTCCCCACTCCAGCAAGCCGAGTCTCAGAATCAGGAATAACCACACCCTGCTCAGAGTTCTCAAGCTTTCCCCAGCCACCCTCATTCCAGCGCTCCAGAATTCCCAGCCAAATGGCTCAGTCCAGTCTGCATGAGGCAGGGAAGCTAGAATCATTCTGGTCATTCCCGCTCTTCATCCAGTCCCCCTGGCACTAATGTCACTCAGGCCTCTGTCATGGGAGCAAAGTTGAGAGAATTGCCCACGGAGTGGAGTAATGGTAGCCTTTAACAGTAGCAATCTTCTGGGGCAGGAGGTCATTTCTCTGCCCCTAGTCCACCCTTTCTGGAGGAGAAATCCATTCTACTGTAACAACTTTATTCCAATGCAAGAAACACAAAATAAAGAACAGTTTACTTTTCTGGTTCTAAGCTGAGGATACTACACTGGAATTTTTTTAAACCCAAATTGTGATCCTAAAACATTACATCCTATGTACTAAATGGGGTTGGTGGAAGGTAAGTATGGACACTGTATAGTAATTCCCTCACCGAGACACCTCTTCAAGAAGTTCTCAGGATCCATGTAGCTCTCAGGAGAGGAGAGGGCTGCAGCTGGATGCTCCTCAATTTCTTACAAAAGCCAAGCCAATCGCCGTCGCCAGATTTTTCTGTGATCCGCCCTAGGATGAATTGTGAAATTCACATCGAGCAACCCTGGAAGTAGACTGCATCCTATCATGATCTGCATCTTCCTGGGGGTGCATGGATGTCATTAGATCCCACGCTGACCCCCCATCTCCCATCACTGCCGCCCAATGGGGCAAAGAAGCAAAAATATTTCTTACTCATGTGTTTTAACAAAAAACAAAAGTTTATACTACAATAAAATAAATGGTGCATATGTTTTCTAAGCCCTTGTATGAGTGTCTTTTTTTCTAGGTGTTACTAATAAAGATAATTGTATCTTTACATTGTAAAAAATGCTTTCATAGCCTCTGTGTGTGTGTGTGTGTATGTGTGCACACGTTTGAATCCAAAGTCTTCACGCTGAGTCCCTTTTCCCATCCTCATTACAGTTCAGGCAGTGTATGTTTGTAATCTCATGGAAACTTTATTAGAATTTCAGCAAGTTAATTCCAATCTACCACTTGCACTGCAATCCACAGTGAGAATAAAGACACTAAGACATATTTATAATTATGAGGATCAAGGGGTTCTGAGTCCAGCCTGTACGAAGCTTCATCAGGACAAAAACCATGACCCAGGGCCTAACCCAGATTTTATTAATTCATGAAGAAGGGAGTGGCTAGAGGATGAGTGACTGTGAGGATGGTGGGAATTGTGTGAATACTGAGAGCTGGGCTAGCTAGGAGGCCAGAAAGAAGCTATGCGATATGCAGAGAAAAATATATGCAGAAAGACCAATCTGCATAACATAATTGAGGCAGCCTTTAATGTTTAGGGGGATGGTGCTTAAGTTTCTGATGTGCAAACCTTTTGTGCTCTGTGAAGTCATAGCCTCTTATCTTGAGGATTGAACCCAGTTGACAGCCCTGGAGCTGTGTGGCTCTGCATCCTGCTGAGCTCAACCCTTTAGGGAAACATTGAAGTAGGAAAACAGTGATTGTCATTTGGCTTCAACGATTACACACCAGCACCTTAGCCAGCCCTATTCACATTGCTTAGAGCCAACTGAAAGGAAAAGGAAAATAGCCTAGCCAGCTCTGCCATTGTATTTTAGTCTTCATATCAAGAAATGAGTAGGTTAGCCCTTATGATGACCTCCAATTGTATAAATAAGGAAACTGAAGCTCAGGGAAGTGATTTACTTGATGGGCAGAGATCTCTTGACTTCAAGCACTCCACATGTGGAAGAGTGAAAATTGACCCTCCCTTCTAAAGTGAGGAGGAACAAGGAAGATGTGATGAAAAGATTTGGAAGAATGGCAAGAAGATCTAAAGGTCTGTCATCTGCCATCAGAGCCTCAGATGGAACCCTTTTCTAGGTCATTTCAACCATCTAGGAGATGCATAGACATGAGGAAGTGTTATTTAAGAAAAGATAATAAGGTTCTGGGGTTTAGCTCAGTGGTACAAGCACCTGTCCAGCAAGCTCAGGGTCATGAATTTAATCCCCAGTACCAAAAATAGAAAAAAAAAGTAAGAAATGTACCTGAAAAGTTCCAGCTGGGCTTGTGATCATTTTGGTCCTTTCCCCTTAGGAAGGTGGCCTTGTGTTTTGGCCTCACACTTACTTGGGGTGTGCTGGGGTAGCTTGTTAGAGCAATTCTGTTTTTCTTCTCAGCTCCACGTTTAGTGATGTCAGGTCAGTATGCTGACATCGGCTACCACAGAAGCATTTACACCACAGCAGGAAAATGATACGGATCAAGTTGTTTCTCCTGGATGGCTCATTGTCCCAGCACACAGTTGGTGAAGGCTGAACTAAAGATGCCTGGCTTAGGAGAAACGCAAGGATGAGAGCGGGCAGGGTGACTCTCAGTTCTTCCCAAAGGGAGAAGACAATGGTTCTGATTTGGGAGCCACCCAGCTTGGTGCTCAGTGTAATTTCAAGACAGTCATTCCACCTCCCCAGCCTGCTCTGCAAAATGGGACTCATATCTCCCCCAAGCAACGTTGCCGGATTCAGCTGGATGAGCCAATGGGAACTGTACTACATGCCGTGCTAGGACAAAACAAAGGAGAGAACAGATGAGCCCTTCACCCTAACCCTAACCCTAACCCTAACCCTAACCCTAACCCTAACCCTAACCCTTCTGGTAAGAGGCTAACCATTAAGCCTTCCCGGCTGAAGAACACCAACACCTGCCTGCCCAACCCTGGAGCAACTCCCGCCTTCCTGTCCCTTCCCTCCACTCCTCAGTACCAGGAAATGCTTGTGATGATGTTGCAATGAAGTCTCTGTCCATGCCCTGCCAGTATGGCCATGGGGGCGGGGTCCAGCAGAGGCTATTTCAGTCCCAAATTATGCTTAATAAATCCCTATCAAAACTGTAAACTTTAAGCTGCCATAAATTCCCCTTGACCTTGGCTCTTCCACCTCACCAGCCCTTTGCCCCAGTTTATCTCAAATCTCAGCAAGAGAGTGGCTGGAGCTTCATGTTTGGTTTCCATTTTGGTTGCTAAACAACATCAGCTTAGGTGACAAACACTAGCACCCCCATTCCCGAGATGAAAACAAGCTTCAGAAAGGCTTGAAACCAATTCTTCAGAACTGATGAATAGTGAGAACAGTAGGGAGCTTAGCATTTGACAAAAGCTTCAGAAAGGATGAAACCAATTCTTCAGAAAGAATTTGTCCAAAGCTGCCCAGCCAGTGAGGCACTGAGCCAGGACTTGGGCCCTTGTTTCTGGTGTGAACCCATGTGTATCGGCTAAAATGGGGCTTCTGGGAGCCTTCTCTTTTAAGCCCCCCCCCCCCACAAACTTACAAGGGTTGTTTCTGGAGTCATGCCCCTAAGAAACTTCTTATTCTGCTCAGAGTAGGAACCAGAGGCAGACATGACCCTGGGGGATAGGTTGCTTGAAAAGCCAATGAAAATACCATGCTGTGCAAATGCCATAATCCCAAATTGGTGAGGTTGGCCTACTTCCTCCTCTGTAAAACTCAGATCACCTTTGATCTCAAATCAGTGAGTCGTATGTAAATCTCAAGATGTGTTCCAAGACACCAGAATCCCAGATGCCTTGCAGTTAATGATAGTGGCGCTAAAAGCTGAATCATGATGCCAAGAGCAACGTTTATGGAGCTCTTCCTCTCTGCCAAACACTGCTGGACATAATTTGATCCCCACAGCAGCCCTTGTAGGCAGTTGTTTTTGTTCTGTTTTACAAATGAGAGAACAGGCTCAGGAGGAGGAAGGGACTTGCCCAACATCCTTAGCTGCTGTGACAGAAGATCTCAGATGCCCATCTGGCCCAGAGGCCACAGAAGGGGATGGAGGAAGACGTTGATGACTCAGGCACTGCATGATGGGTACAATAGTAATAACAGTAGGGAGCTTAGCATTTGACAAAGGCTGATGGGAAAACCCAGTGGTGAGGCATCCCAAGATTACAAAGAAGCAATACCACCAGGAGCTTCCCTCTTGGAGCCCACAGAGGGAAAGTAACAAGCAGTCAAACATTAAGAATCAATGGAGCAAGAGTGACAGCCAGATTTTGTAAAGGGAGTGATGTGCCCTTAGAAGGAGGAAGAACCAGCAATAAAGAGGAAGAGAAGAAAGAGAAGTGCTTGCTGGAGATGGAGGAGAGTAGGAGCCCTGTGCAGAAGCAGCAGGAAGCCTGCAGGTACAAGGGATCCTGGGGACCTGAATTTGCACTTGCCCTTCTCCATGCCTGAGGCCCACTAAACCTTCTGTTTCTTAATATTTCTCTTTAAACCAATTCATAATCATTTTCTTTAAACTTGAGGTCATTCACATGAATAAGAACACATTCGCACTGACCATAAATGGAAGATGATTGCTCAGTTATAATGAAAAAGAAAAACAACATTCTGTGATCAGATGGAATTGCCATTGAGAAAGCTCTGCTCTGCCTTTGCTTCCTTATTGAAAAGAAAAATTGAAATTATGCACAATAGTGCATACTGGTAGTCCCAGCAACTTAAGAGGCGGAGGCAGGGGGATCAAGTAAGTCCAGGAGCTTAAGACCAGCTTGAGTAACATAGTGGGACTCTGTCTCAAAAAGAAAAAGTTGAGGGGAGGGGTTAAAAGTATCACAGAGATGCAGAAATGTTAAAGGTTTACACTTCTCCAATATTTTCTCCAAGTTTTCAGAAGGAAGGAAGACTCGAAAAAGGGAAAGTTAGTCAATGGGGACAATGTAACTTAATGTGACTCCTGTATATCCTTAAAATCTCCCAGAATTCCACCCAGGCCTCATTCCATTTCTAGAAGGATGTGTGCCAGAGTAGGCACTCAAATGCTGGACCTAGGAGTCTGGAATTCATCCAAGGAAAGTAAGACACTACTGGAGATTTCAAAGCAGGAAAGGTTGTGGCCAGTCACTCTAGCTACAGTGCAAAGGACAGATGGACTAGATATTAACATAGCAGGGAAACTCAGGTACTGGATCAAGTGGGAGAAAAGCTCTGCACCAAAATGGTAGCCTTAGAGAATGGGACCAGTGCAAAAAACTCATTCATTCTTTCAACAAATAGTGTGTGAGCTGTGCTGGGCACTTTGCTGACTCTGAGAGGTGGGCAGGGCCCAGTCTAGATGGGTCATAGCAAAAGTTTTAGATTTTGTTTTAGGTACAATGGAAAGTAAGAAATCCAGATTCTTAGAAGTTTTTTGAATGCAGGAAGATGATACAGTGGGCTTCATATTTTTTGTTTGTTTGTGGCCACCTCAGTCTCTCAAGTGTGTTTCATACTCCTCTTGGTACTCTGCTGTACTGAGAATGGATTACCGTGACACAGAGTAGAAACAGAAAACTCAAAGGTGACCTGGGGAGCAGTAGGTGAGAGACCAAGGCAGCATAGGCTGGGGCTGGGGACCATGCAGAATTCGAAGCCAGCCTTCAGATCTCGGCCCCAGTACATACACAGCCTCTCTCTCTCTCTTTCTCTCTCTCTCTTCCTCTTCCCAATCAGACACTAATCTAGGTGCTACTGTGAAGGAATTTCATAGCATAATTAAGGTCCTAAATCAGTTGACTTTGTGATGGGAAGATTACCCTCTACGGCCTCACTTCAGCCCCTGAGCCTTATAAGGGATTGGGTTCTTCCTGGCAAATTAAATTAGAAGTTATGATAGGGATTCCATGTGAGGGAGGTTTCCTGCTGCTGCCTTTGAAGACAGAGCAAGGCCCCATGAATGTTGGTGGCTTCCATAAACTGAGAGTGACCCTTGGCTGACACCCAGCAAGGAAACGATGACCTCAGTCCTACAACCATAAGGAACTAAATCTAGCCACCAACAAACATATGCGAGCTTGGGATCCTTCCCTCCAGGCTTCAAAGAGGACATAGCCCAACTGACACCCAAGCTAAGAACCCAAATATACCTTGTCCAAGCTTCTGACCTGTAGAACTGTGAGATAAACAGTGAGTGATTTAAACGACTAAATTTGGTTGTTATACCGCACAAGAACAAATACAGGGGCTGGTGGTGAGAGGTGGTCAGGCTGGGGTATTTTGAGAGTAGAACCAATTTTGAGCCAGTAACCGTGAAGAAAAGACAAGGAATAGCAGTGGGCAATGGTGTACTGACATGGCAAAGGCCATAAGAGCTACGGATTTGCAATAGAAAAGTTCTGTTTTGGATGGGTGGCTTGAGATGCCAACAAACCATCCAAGGAAACATTAAGATATGTGAATCTGGAGCTCAGGGAAAAGTTGGGGCTGGAGGTGAAAAGTCCAAGTCATGAGTAGAGATGAGAAACTTGAAAACTGGATGGGAATTCTGCCCAGCAATGAACAGGAGCAAAGTACGAACACAAGGAATGCAATCTCCAAGACACTGCTGAGTGACAGAGGCAACACTCAGAAGACTGCCTCCCACAGGACTCCACCTGTAACATATCCAAGAAAAGGCAAAACCACGGGGACACAGCTATGGTTGCCAGAGGCTGGAGCTGGGCTGGGGGCTTGAAGACGAAGGGGCCTAGGGAAGTGGGCTGGAGGTCACGGGAATGTCCTGTGAGATTTTGCCTGGGATGTGCTTTCATGATGTACACACTTGCCAAGATGTGTGGAAGCACACGCTAGCAAGAGTGAGCTGCAGTGTGTGGAAGTTTTTATTATACCATAATAAAAAAATGAAAGAAAAAAAGCCAAATAGTTGTTTGAGCTCTTTTAAAGAGAAGGCACAAAGATTGAACAGGTTAGAGGAGAGGATTACACTCTGACCTAAACCACCAATGAGGAAAGAGAAAGAGGAGACAGCAAAGCGCCAGTAGGATAAAGACAGATGACAGGCAAGAGGGCTTCACATGGCTGTGCTGTGGGCCGGGTAAGTGCTAAGGGTGCAGGCAAACTCCCTGGCCGCGTAGCAAACCCGAGGTTAAATAAACTCTCCTTGTTCTCTAGATGAGGGCAAGTGACCTGTCCCTCAGTCCTCACACAGCATCAGAGGGGCAAAATGAGAAATTCTGGGCTGGCGTGTCCTGCATAACCTGCCTCGTTTGCCAGATGAATGGATGAATTGCTATGTTCCAGGTGCTGAGAGCTCACCAGAGCCTGTAGCTGAGGATCTGAGAACGTGGTATTTTTAGAGAAGCTGGGACCATAAACACTTGTTCCATTCCCCAGTTTGTGCAGTGCCCAGCCCCTCCCCCGAGCTCTGAGATTGCTGCTGGCCTTGGGAAGGGCTCCCCGGGCTTATCTCAGGAAGAGTGAAACTGTAAAATTCTTTATGGTTTTGAGATCATGTCTGGCAAGGGCAGAGATTGTCGCCATAAACCTGAGCTGGCCCTGCAAGGAGGGCGATGCCCCGCACAAGAGCAGTCAGGGAACTGTTGAGTAATACCAAGGGCGCGGCCCCGATGAGCCAGGCACCTGGTCAGGGCCTGTTCCACACTTATTTCATCCTCACATAACCCAGACAGAGCAGTTACTGTACTTTAAAAATCCTCCCATGGGTCCTTTTCTAAGCATGGAAGTTAGTTACCTCTAGAATTAGAATGTCTTTAAATCCACGGCATCCATAGTTGCTGCTGTTGGCTACATCGGTGGTGGCTGTGGCCTTGCTGGGGTCACTCATTTCTGGTGGTCTAACTGGACAGCTGCGTTTGTCTGGGTTTCATCACTACCGGCTTAAGCACCGTTTGAGGAAGGACATAGGCTGGTGGTTTCCTGAAATCTGCATTGAGGCCTTCTGATCGGGAGGCCCCTGGAGTAGGAGTGGGCAGGCTGGAGGAAGACCCAAGGGGACCTTGAGCCCAGTCCCCCAGGGAACGCTGCGGGCTGGGTGCTCAGGGGTACTGGGCGGTACTGCAGGAACAATACCTGCAATGGGGCTCTGAGTAGAAAGGTCGCCTGCATGGGCCTGACAGTGTCTGAAAAGGAGTTTATGACTTTCTTAATGAATTTATTTCACCTGTATTTTCCTTTATATGAGCACAAATGTGGTACATAATTGTTAGAAACTAAAAATAACTGCGAGTATAGCTCAGTGGCAGAGAATATCCTTAGCATATACCGGGCCCTGGATTCAATCTCCTGGACTGCTAAGAAAACAAAAAAGCAAAGACCTAAATCTAAGACTCAAAGAGCTCTCTGTCTTTATCTATCTCTCTTTTGTTTTTTTAAAATTTTATTTATTTTGTTGATACTGGGTAGTGAGCCCAGGACCTTCCCAACAAGCAATACTCCCACCCCTTTTTATATTTTTAAAATTTTGAGATAGGGTTTTGCTAAATCACTAAGTTGCCCAGGCTAGGCTTGAACTTGTGCTCCTCCTGCCTCAGACTCCCAGAGTACTAAAATTGTAGGAATACCCTATCACATCTAGCCCAAAGAGTTCTTTTGACTAATATAAAATAAAGAATTCTAACCACCAAGAACGCATTATTGAATTGGCCCCGTTTCTCACTGTGTGTGGTGCAGAAAATACTGCTCCCTCTTATGACTGATGCATCTTAGCTCATGCTCCCCATTTCACACAGGAGAAGAGAGAGGGCAAAAGGCAAACACGGGAGCCGAGGCTGTCTAACACCCGGGGCTAACCTGCACAACCACAAGCCTCCCGGCGCTTCCCCCCCGGAGGTCTTGTCGCCTGCCAAACACCTACAATTCTGCCATCTTGCAGGGCACTAGGAGCCCCTGAGCTGCCCTGTTGTGGAAACGGAAGCCGAGAAGGCTTTGCAGGAAGTATTCTGCCCAACTGACCAGGCCCCTGCTTCCCATGGCCCACGCTGACAACCTCTGTCTGACCAAGGGCAAACCAACCCTCACTGTCACACACCCTCTTCCTAGGACCTTTTGTGTGTGTCCAGCACCACCCCATCCTTCTCGGCCTGGTCTTGGGCTGAGCAGACTGGACTGGATTCTTACCTCACTTTCCAAATGAGGAAACTGAGACCCAGAGAAGTTTCCTGATTCTCTCAAGGTCACAGATAGATCAATTGCGGGGCAGGGTCTAGAGTCAAAATCCAGTGCCCTTGCTGACTTCTCCTATCTCTTGACTCTAGAAGGGCAGGCTGGACAGAAAGAGCAAGGAACACAAAGTAGGTCAAAAGAAAGCGCTCCCTGGTCGCATGACGGCTGAGGCCTAAATGTGTTGTCAAGGAATAATACCTGGGTCTTGTGAGAATGAGCAGTCCTGGGACAGCTACATTTGAAGAAGCAGAAGGCACCAACTTGCCCAGAGAAGGAGGAAAGGGGGCCAAATTACACAGGTAGTGAGCCCCATTCCTATCAGACCCCATTGTCTCTGCTTAAAATCCCCCAGGGGCTTGTCATCATACTCGGAACCAACCTCAGACTCCTTGCAGGCCCTAGGTCCTGCCAACCTGACTCCGGACCATTTCTCTGCTGGTGTCTCCTCTGACTTGGTCACCTCCAACGGTCACTCTGTCCCCCGCCTCTGGGCCTCCTTCCTGTCCTCAGTGCACCAGAGCCATTCTTATTTCTGAGCCATTGCCTGCATGGTTCCTTTGTCCACAGCGGGCTTTCCTTTGCTCTTCCAGTGGCCTCTTCCTTCTAACCCTTCCAGCCTCTGCTCGCTTAAGTGTCACCCTTAAGGATGCCTTCTCTAAATACAGCTAAGAAGATGAGGTTTTGCAGGCTAAAGCATCCTTTGTTGCAATTGAAATCTACCCTACTGCAGGAAAGTGCTGGAGCCCTGTGTAAAGGAATGGGCTTGAATGAGTCCACCAAGCTACAGCTACAAAAGCAGGCAGCGGGCTGGCTTTGGTCCAAATACCACAACTCCTGCGCTCACATCATCTTGTTTGATTTTGTGATTATACTTAAAGCTTCCAGAATCATCTATGTATTTGTTTATCTGTTTGTTGTCTTCCTCTCTCCTTTCTTCTCTAGTCCATTGACTCCTTAAGAGAAAGGACTTTATCACTGTTAATACTAGCTAAGTATGCTCAAAATAACAAAAGTTATTTTTCTATTACTTTCCATTTTGTTTTTTTCAGTACTCAGGATGGAACTCAAGGCCTCAGAGTTGCTAGATAAGTGCTCTACCACTGAGCTATCCCATATCCTTTGTGCATTTTTATTTTGTGACAGAGTCTCATTAAGTTGTCGAGGCAGACCTCAAACTTATGATCCTCCTGCCTCAGCCTCTTGAGTAACTGGAACTACAGGTATGCAACACCATACCCAGCTGGAAAGATGAATATTTGAAAGAAAAATGTAATAT
The DNA here is from genome assembly GCA_004027295.1 of Dolichotis patagonum. NCBI lineage: Eukaryota > Metazoa > Chordata > Mammalia > Rodentia > Caviidae > Dolichotis > Dolichotis patagonum. Next base: position 83,818 of record PVJX010001970.1, read on the forward strand.
AATATTTATATAAATACATGCAAAAACATAAAGAATATGGAAGGACACAAGGAAGACTTTCCTAACCCAATAACAGTCCTTGGATAAGACATCTCTGCAAGAATCCTGCTAACCATGAAATCCTAAACTTCTGGGGCCCCCTGCTATGTTTATAATATTCTCTAAATCTATGATTAGACGTAGATTTTAGGCTTCAGTTTCTCCATGCCTGTGATTCCACAGTTCTATGATTCTGTGATTCTGATACTTTACAGTTAATTTATCAGCACATACTGCTGCTCAGCGACTCTTCTCTGCCCAACATGGGGCTGGGAGTTGGGGATTCAAGGGAGCTGATGGGGGCACAAGCGAGCATATGGGCATATAAGAATGCATGCTGACTTCTGGCTTGCCGGCAAGCACAGGTGGGAAGAATGTGAGCAAAAACAACTGGAAGAAGTCAGGAAGAGAGGGTATTTCTACCAGACAAGAGGGTGCTGGTGTTGACTGTGTTCCAAGAGAAGGGAACAGGCAGTGCAAAGGTCCGGGGCTTGGTGGGGCATAGGTCATCAGGTGAACTAAAGCAAGTAGGTGTAGTTGGGGGAGGCACAGAAGAGGGACACAGTAGTGAGCTATAGTGGCCCCACGACAGAGGACCCAGTAAAGCATGTCGAGGAGCTTGAACTTTATCCTGAGTGCAAAGGGGACCCAGAGAAGAGTTTAAGGGGAAGAGTGACACGGTCTGTTTGGCATTTTGGAAAGATGCCTCTGGCTGCTGGGTGCAGGTTTAGAAGGAGCAGAGACAAGAGAAAGGACTGGAATGAAGACCCAGGTGAGAGATGAGGCCTGAATGGATGGGAGATGGGCCAAGAGAGATACAGATGAGGGAGGGGTGGTTATCCTGGTAACTGATGAGCCCAGCTTTCATGAGTCTGGTTCTGTGTTCAACACCCCACAAGTCTTTGACACAAAAGGCTCATCAATATCACTGTGTTTATGACACCCAATCGCGTACTCCCTCCATCCCTCCTTTGCAAGCCTCAGTTTCCCCTGTTTGCAAATTAGGGGTCATCAACCCTTTCCTTGTAGGTCAGCCAGGAACGTGAGGTCTGCATGCATCAGCACCGTATACAGAGGTGGTCCACTGGGGTGGGATTCTTTGCCCTAAGTGACAATGCTCAGCATAGCCAAGAAAGGCTGAGTCTTGAGAGACTAAAAGAGATCCGAAGAGAAGAGCAGAGGAGGAAGGAAGCCCTGCTCTGGGCACCAGGTTCCTGCCTGGGCAGCTGATGCCCAGGGTGGGGTGTTTGCTTCTAGCCCTCGGCAAGCTTATGAGTTGGTTGTGGGATTTTCTGAGATTGAACAACTCCCTCATCTCCCCTCCTGGCCTTGAACTCCAGCCAGGCAGGAGCCGGTCATCCTGGAACAAGTCAGAGCCAGGTCAGGTCTCACCAGGATGTTTGGACACAAATGCAACCAGCCTGCACCCTCTCCAGGCCACACCACCATCTACTGTCCATTGGCTCTCACGAGAGCCAGTCTTTGAAGACAAAAACTCCCTGATCTGCCCCAAACTACAACACGTAGTCTTATAAACCACACCAGGGGCTCCTGTGTTACACCTGTTTTGTGCCAGTGGTTCAGTTTTAATTCAATTCAATTCATGAAACAGCAATGGAATAACATAACTGTGGGCAAACCCCAGAGCTAGCAGGACCCCTCTGGGCTTGGAGGAGACAGAGGCCACCAGGGATGTGCCTGGAGCCCCACGCTGTGTCATGGAGGAGTGGAGCTCACAGTCTGTCCAAGGCAGGAACATGCTGCCAATGGGGAGTTCAAGTGACGCAGGTCACGCGCCTTTACTGCGTAGCACGAGCATGGAAAGAACAGTGGCCTTGGGAAAAGAGGAATGCAGCCGGGGTCAGGGGTGAGAGACAGCCCACTTTATGCCCTTTTGTACCTTTTGAATGTTTACCTGTCACCAAACACACACAACAGAGTCAATCAATGGAACAAACAATCACAATTAAATAAACAGTTTGGGAAGCCGGGCACTTTTGTAACTCCATGCCCTTACGTGTGCTGTTCCCTGTGGTGAAATTCCCTTTCCTGGTATTGTAAGCCATTTTCTGTTGCCATAGCAAAATATTTGAGGCTGGGTGATCTATAAAGGAAAGAAGTATGTTCGGCTTATGATTCTAGAGGCTGGCAAGTCCAAGAGCATGGTGCCGGTGGCGTTTGGTGAGAGGCTTTCTGCTGCCTCCTGATGTGATAGAGGACTTCACAAGAGACACAGCGAGCAAGCCAGAGAGCTTGACTTATAACAAGGTCAGGCCTGCGATACCTCTGAATGCCCTGATGTGTGAGTGGCCCGCATCCGTGCAGTTTCTCCCCAGAGGTCCCGAAGCTCAACACTGCTATGTTGGGAACCATTTCCAACACAAGACACTTGAGAGACACATTCGAACCACACCACCGGGCTTTCTGCCTCCCCCAGCCCCAGGAGGTGTCCGGGCCTTCTGCCTTCTCGGTGCATTCAGCCAAAAAGAGGAGTCATCAGGACAGTAAGGAGCAGGAGAAGCAGGAGGTGGGGGTGCTCATGCCAGTGCTGCGCCTTCCCTGTTTTGCCTGAACTTTGGCATTGGCTGCTTTTCTCTACGGCCTCAGCTCCTATCCTGGCCTCCCTTCCACACCTCCAGCTGCGTCTGGGTCCAGCACCACTGTTCTTGCTTATGTGCCTCAGGACCTCATGTGATCCCACCCTGGTCCCCCCTTGCTAGTCCTTGGTACCTCATCATTCCTTTGAGTTTTTCTTGGCCTTTTCACACCTCTGGAAACACTGCTTTCATTCAACTCCTTCAGCTATGCCTGACATTCTCAACCTGGGGACAGTTTCACCCACTGGGGGACGTTTAGCAATATTTGGTGACACTTTTTACCGTCAGCTGGGTGGTGGTGGGGTTGCTATTGGCTTCCATGGGTAAACATCCATCCACGCACAGGACAGCGCTCACGACAGAGAATAATCTGGGCCCAAGGGCAGCAGTGGCGAGAAACTCTTCTGCCTTCCCTGCATACTGGGATTTGAACCCAGGGCCTTTTCACCAAGCTGCGTCTGTATGCAAAGCAAGAGCTCCACCACTGAGCTCCACGCTCAGCCTTTTTTTTTTTTTTTTTGAAACAGGGTTTTGCTGTTATTTAGCTGCTCCGTGTGGGCTCTAACTTGCAGTCCTCCTGCTTCCGCCTCCCAGAGTGCTGAGATTACAGGTGTGCAGGACCACACCGGGTTGAGAAAGCTTTATTAAGTCTTTGAGATTCCAACTATTCCTCATCCAGACCTCAGTAGTTCATGGCTGAGGTTCTGGACTTCTGCTGCCCTTGCTTCACAGTGGCAGGATCCACTAGATTACACACCTGCTATTGTCTCTTCTCAAAGACACGGAGATAGGATCGGGGATTTAGCTCAGTGGTATAAGCACATGCCTGGCAAGCGCGAGGTTGTGAGTTTGATTCCTGGTAACAAAAAAAAAAAAAAAAAAGACACAAAGATAAACAGACCTGCATTTGCCCTGACATCACCCCAATCCCCAATTCCATGAAGACAGATCCTTCTGGGTGGTGAGTCCTTGACAGCAGATCTCTGTCACATTTACCACGAAGCCCAGAAACAAGAGATGAGCACACATTTGCTGACTGTGCCAATAGATCCTACAAAATGTCTTTAAGCATACTGGACCCAGTGGCTAAACCTGACATAGGAAACTAGGGTGAGGGTCCTGGGCCAATACTCACAGAATGAATGAATGAATGAATCCTTGTAGTCCCAGGGATACAGATGGGAGAGCCAGGGAGAAGGCAGGAGCCAGCATTCCACCTCTAAATCAGATGTCCTGGTAGAGGATTGCTGTAAGAATATGTGTAACAGGTGGCCTTTTGTGTGCTACCTGTTACTTGATTAGCACAAAATAAACTGCATCCACCCCAACGATCTGGAAGAAGTGAGGGAGGAGGAGCCTCAAATTGAGAGCTGGGGAAGAGCTCTGACATGGATAGGGGCTGCTTTGTACCCTTAGGCCTCAGTTTCACCATTTGTAAAACGGGGGAAATACAGGCAAGATTGCCCCTTTGTAGAAATTTTGCTTTAGGAGGTTCCACAATATGTAATTAAAGCATCATTTTCAAAATCAACCGATAATTTATTAAGAGGAAAATGTTAGTCTGCTAAATCATGAGGAACGCGCGTACCAGGCAGGCTTGGTGACCAGCTCATCCTGTTTTCGCCACCACTTTTCCAGTTTCAGCGCGGAAAGTCTTGCATCCTGAAAAGCCCCTGAGGGTCCATGAAGTGGAAGACTTAGTCGATCACACTAGCAGGTCAGATGGTCGGCTGCCCACAATAATTTTAAAGATAAAAAAAATTTTCAAAAGAGATAATAAATAGCAAACATACACTGAATACATATCATAGGCCAGGCACTATTCTAACGAGTATTAAATTACTCTTCATAAGAATGAATGAATATTATTAGCATCTCCCCATACACAGTGACAAAAAGAGGCTCCATGACTGTCAAAGTCACATGGCTCTGGAATAGCAGAGCCAGGATTTGATTCCAGGCCGTGCAGCTCCAGAGCCTGGAATCAAACCTATATTTAACCATGACCTCTAGTATACGTTTAAAAGCATTTCAAAATACATTTGTGAAATAGTAATAATGATGACAATAAGAGTGCTAATAATGAAGATGTAAAACATTTTTTGAAATAGTAAACATGGATAACAAAAATCTCTAGCACTCAAGTGTGCATTCCAACAGCTGAGCCCTATAGAGACCATTTCTATGATCATTTTGACTGCTGGACTGACGCATTGCTGTGCAGACCCCAGAATAAAGCAGTTTGACCGCCTTGGCTAATTGAAACCTGGAGCAAAGGACTCAAATGTTTACAGGGTCGTGTGGGCAATGTCAGTGAGCAGTCGCAGGGCAACAGGGAGGGGTGAGGATTGTGGCAAAACTGGGAATAAAACAAATGGGCTGAGAGGGAGCAGCCGGGAAACAACTCCCAGCACCTGAGATGAGGGCCCAGCTGTGGCTGATTTCCCAAGAAAATCCAGATTTGCATAGTAAACAGCAACAAATCCACAGAAAACAAAGACACCAGGTGCGTGAAACAAAATACGGCAATAAAAATGAATAAACTTCAGCTATGAAAAATGTGGCTGACTCTCACAAACTTAAGCTAGGCACGAAGAACACACCTGTGTTGTCCCTTTTCTATCATGTTTGGCAACCCCACAAACTGATCGCCAGTGTTAGGAGGCAGAAGTGTGGTTGGAGGGGCTAGAGGAGGATTTGCAAGGCAGAGGCAGGGCTTTGGGCCACCGTGTGCTAGTCTTCATCCAGTTGCCAGTGACTCAGTAGCATTCTCTTGGTGACAGTTCACTTAAATGTGCACTTTTTGATGTCTATTTTAAATTTTACATAAAACTTTCATGACACACATATACCCACAAGCCATTACCATTTGGAAGCATTTCTCTGGATGAAGCAGGATATACTTGAATAGAAAAGAAATCAAATACTGGAATAATAAGACCCTGAGTGCAGGAAGTGTCTGATGATTTTTTGTTGAACAAATGAAGAGAATGCAATTGTCAGACACGCCCTGATGTGAAATGTGGTGTGTAATGAAATAGCCTCGCTTTTTTTCAACAGTTGTTTTGTCTAATCACATTGGCATTAAGATTTATGTCTCTTTTGCTTTCCCCTTTTATCCATGTTTGTAGCTATTTGAAGTTATAACTTTTCATATATTTACTATATTAGGCTTTCATGGAAAAGGGGTTCAATGATGAAGAAGCTATGGGAACCAGAAGGTTCCGAATTCTGTCTACCATAAGCAGGCTGCAAATGCAGGGTGTGTGTGGGGTGATTCATGCAGCGGAGATGGGTGGGAAGGGGGTGCCACCGTGAGCAGCAGCATTGAGCAGGCAGCCACGGCCACGTCCCCAAAGGTGGGTCTCCACGCATGGAGTCTCCATTTGCAACTGTGAGCCAATCCGTAGTCCAAACGATCACATAAATGGTGTCTTCTCAGTTTGGCTTTGGAATGCACATTTGAGTGTTGGAAATTTTTATTCTCACCCTAGTCAGGTCTTGGGGGCCACTCTGTGCCAGATCACAGTGGTGCCACCTTAGTCCAATAATCACAAAGACATTCAACTACCATCATGAACAAGATGTCAGCAGAGCATGTGGCCTGGGGAGCATCTCTGGTCCCAAACTTATCACCAACCCAAACATCCCAAACCAGCTACTTCTGACCACCCCACTCCTTCACCCCAGCTTAGTCCTCACTGCGCTGAAGTCCACACTTGCCCCCTCCCTGGTCTCTCTGTCCCCCTTGAGCTACTGAAGTCCATTCCCTGTGGTGCTTTATGTAAAGTATGAGGCTGGTTGTGGTGGCACACGCCTGTGATACCAGCAGCTGGGAGGCTAAGGCAGGAGGATTGCAAATTGGAGATCAACCTAGGAAATTTAGCAAAACTCTGTGTCAAAATAAGTTTTAAAGGGACTGAGGTATAGCTCAGTGCTAGAGTTTTTGCTTGAAAGGTGGGTTCAATCAGTAGTAACACCATAAAACACACACACACACACACACACACCTGGAAATGACCACCTCCAGCCCCGCCCACATGCCACCACACTGGAAAGTTATACCTGTGCCACAGAATAACATCCAGTGCCTCCAGGCCTCTGTCCAAGCCCTGATCTTTCAGCTGTCCCCTCTCACCCAGTAACACCATGTCCCTCCTCAGGGACTTTGCTCTTGCTAGGCCCTCTGCCTGGACTCCTTTGCTCCCACATCTTCAAAACGCCCGCTACAGCTGGGCATATTGTGTATTCCGTTAATTCCAGTACTGTAGGAGGCTGAGGCAGGAGGATTACAAATTCCAGCCCAACCTGCACAACCAGTGACCTTGCAAGTCCCTGTCCTAAAATAAAATTAAAAGGGGCTTGGGGTGACGCTCAGTGTGAAAATCTTATGTTCCAGTCTCATCACTGCCAGAAAACAAAAATTCCTGCTGCTCCTTGGGATTCAGATGTCACTGATCCCCCAAGAAACCGGCGACACAGGAGCTTCTTGGGAGGAAGACCATGGCAGGGAACACAGGTCACGGCAGGAAGAGCTTTGATCTTGTGACCTCTGCGCTGCTCGAATTGTGCAGTGTGTGCTTATTCAAACAAATCGGTAATTCCATCGAAAGCGTCTCCTTGGAGAAGCCTTTGTAGGAAGCAGCTTCGCCAGGCCCTTCCTCTCTTGGTGCTGAGATTTCTCTTTTGCCTGTCTTGTGACGGTTCTGCAGTTGCCCTGTCTCTTGTTTTTGTTTGTTTGTTTTCCCCTCAGTGGAGTTTATTGTCTATTTATAAAGATGGGACTTCACCTGTCTTGCCTGTCACCTAGCACATGGAAAGCACTAAAATAGATTTCTCGAATAAGGACAAGAAGGGAGGAGAGGGGCTGGAGGCATGGTAGAGGGCTCCCATAGTGTGTACAAGGCCCAGGGTTTCATCTCTAGCACCCGTCCCTCAAGAAAAACAAAGGCTGGCACACAGCTGTAACCCCAGTCCCTGTGCTTAAGATGCAGAGGCAGAAGGGTGGCCAAGTTCACAGCCAGCCAGGACTAAACAGTGAGAACCTGTCTCAAAAAACAGGAGGGGGAGGAGGAAAAAGGAAAAGAGGAAGAAAAGGAAGAGCAGGAAGAAGAAGGAGAAAAGGAAGAAGAAGAAGGAGGAGGAAGAGGAGAAGAAAAGGAAGAAGAGGAAGAAGAAGAAGAAGAAGAAGAAGAAGAAGAAGAAGAAGAAGAAGAAGAAGAAGAAGAAGAAGAAGAAGAAGAAGAAGAAGAAACTGAGTGGGAGAAGGGGGAAGAGGAGGAAAGTGAGGACAAGGAAAAGAAGAAGGAAGAAAATGAGGAGGAAGATGAAAAGGAGGAGGAGGAGGAAGAGGAGAAGGAGATGGCTCCTGAGTCAGTCATCAGGACTTAGGAGAAGCAAGGATGGGAGGGGCAGGCTCAGTCCCAGCAGTCTGAGGAGAGAAGGCTGATGTGACTCGAGTATCTGAGACTACTCATCAACCAGGGAGGACTTGTCCAAGCCATCCAGTGGGACAGAGTCTGAGTTTAGAATCCAGGTCCCAAATCGAGATTCAACAGAACTTCAGTCATTGAGCACAACTATGTACCTGCTCGTGACTTATATACTGAGTACTATTATTCCTACTTGGCCGCTGAAACCAAGGCACAGAGAGGCTGTGTGACTTACCCAAAGTCATCCAGCTAGGAAGTAAGCAAGCCTCCGGTCATTCCCTGGTTCCAGATCACTATTCTCCACCTCCTGACTGTCCACCTGCTTCCAGCCTGACACAGGGCCACATGCAGGCTCCAGAGGAGACTTTAAACACTGACCCTCTTTGGAGATTTGGGCAAAGCCAGGAAACTCCCCGAAGCCCCTGAAAGCCTGGGATCCCCCAACTGCAAAGTAAAAGAGAGCAAAAGAGCCTGGCTTGCAAAGCTTCTGTGAGAAAAAAGTGATAAAGAATAATTATGGGACTTTTACATGATAATACATGATAAAAATAATTATATGGCTCAGAGCAAACAGCCTGCGCTGTAGAGATACTCGCTAATGATAGCAAGAATTTATGGCCTGAAGCCGGGATGATAGGAGCTGGGGTCACAGGGAAATCACAGGCAGAAAACTCCCAGCAGCCCTTTCCGGGGGAGATGTCTGAGTGTCTCCTTCAAGGCCAGGCAGTGATTAAAGGGGCTTGCAGAAGGCCCCCCCCCTGCAATGTGCTACCATTATCCACCCACCTGCTTGGGTCACGGTCTCATGCCACTACCTTTGCAAACACCTGCACAGGCTCAACGCTTTCCAGTGACCGGGTTCATTCTCTCAATCTCAGGGCCCCAAGGAAGCAGGGAGCAGAAGGCGGTGGAGGAGGTGGGGCAAGACCAGAAGAGACAATGACTTATTCTTGTGTATTCAATGGACACTTACCGAGGGCCTCATGGTGACTGGGACATCAGGGATTCGCCTGAGGTCACAGAGGGGGCCCTAGGCTGGAGAGAAGTCAGGGCTGACCCTGGGTCCCCAACTCCAAGGATGATGGTCTCACTACCACAAGCTAGTCTGGGCCCACCTTAGAGTCCTAGTATTGTTTTTATGGAACTGGAACCGACTCATCACAAAAACTCAAACATTATCGAGAAGCATACAGAACACCCGAGCTGGCTTGCACACTGTCACCCAGCACGTTTTACATTTACTATGTTCACGTTACAATATTTGTGAAATTTAATTCCATTAAAATATTTTTTTTTACCGCAAAGGAGCAATACACACTTTGTGTAATATTTTCAGTAATAACATCTAACGGATGGGGGTGTTTGCAAAAAATAAAATAAGAAAAAGTTTGTGACTCTTTTAGCAAGCTTTGGGATCTCGTACTAAGAACGCCACAGAGGCCTTGCTGATTTGGACAGCAGAGTTCCTACTACCTTCCCGGCCACCCGCGGCCTCCCGTGTTTCCTACGGCCCGTTGATTGGAGCGCCCTCAAGTGTCAATTCTTACAGCGTCTCGATGACTGTAAACAGCGTTCTATCCAAGCTTGGAATCTCAATTCCAAAGGGCAATGCTTTGCTTTGCTTTTGCTTCGAGACTATATAAAAGAGTTTCAAATTCCACATCACACTTACAGTCTCAAGTCTAGCTCAAACCTTGTCCTGATCACGCTCTGATAGCATCTACACCCGCTAGATTCAAGCGCAGTGGAAAAGCCTGACCTGGCTTCTCAGGGACTGCCACCCTACTACTGGAAAATGCATCCCTGCACAGGTTACACCACGCTCTCACGTCAATAATCACCCAGCTAGTGTTCAGCCAGCACCTCTGGTGTGCCTGGCACCATACTAAGGCAGAGATGTCCATTGTTTTTCCTATAATCTTTAAAATGACCCGCTCGACACACATTGTTTGGTGTCCCCCTCCCGCCCCCCAACAATAAGCCTTGGGCATCTTTCCATCTCAGTAAATATAGCTAGGCCGGTAAGTACTCTATTCAAAGGCCGAGAAACTTAAACCGTCAGCAGCCTGGGCCCCGGTGAAGATCAATAATAGTTAACGTTTATTGAGTGCTTTATTATATACCGGGCCCTATGCTAATTTTTTAACTCACAAATAGCTCACACTTGACACTGCAGGCAGTCTGAGGAGGTTTCTGTTATTATTTCAGGAACTTGAAGCTCAAAGAGGTGAAGGAGACTGGCCAGGGTCAGACAGGGGTGCAGCTGCCCTACCAGGACTCAAACCCAGGTCCCTCTGATGCTGGCCCTGGGCTCTCAGCAGCATGTTAGGAGCATGCTATGGAGGAGGACCCAGGAAAGGTCTTGCGCTGGGGACTGGATCAGCTGGCAAAGCCTGAAGGCAGCCAGGAGGGAGGTGGGCCCTGAGGCCACGTGGCAGGAGGCTGTTTCAGGACTGGAAGGCTTCCTGGAGGGGGCGCTACTTGGACTGAGCCTTGTCTCAGCCGACAAAGGGAGGCTTTTAACTTTTGGTTTACATCTCACTTCCTTACCCTCATCCTACCCCCTCACCTTGGGAACCGCTATTTTATTCTCTATCTTCATATATGTTCTTCTTCTTATTATTATTTTTACGTGTAAGTGAATGGTGCAGTATTTTTGTCTTTCCATGTCTGGCTTATTTCATTTATGGTAATGGCTTCCAGATCCATCTATATTGAGGCAAATGGCAAGATCTCTCTCTCTGTCTCTCTCTCTCTCTCACTCCTTCTCTCTCTGCTTTTAGACAAAGTCTTGCTATGTACCCATGGCTGGCCTCCACTCTTGTTCCTGCTTCAGCCTCCAAGTACTTAGATTCCAGGTGTGCTCCCGGTGTCCTTTGTTTTTAAAGGCTGAATAATATTCCATCATGTATATACACACAGTTGCTTTAGCCACTTGTCCAGCCATCTGCAGACACTACAGTTGTTTCCATGCTTTGGCCGTTGTGAGTAATGCTGCTGGTAGGAGGTCGTGCTCCTTGTCCGTGGATGGTTTTACACAAGACATACATGGGTTCAAATCCTAAACGTGCCACTCTCTAGGCTTTTTTTTTTACTCTTAACAGAACCCCTAAGATAAACTGTTATGCAAAAAACTAAGCTTTTTTTTTTTTTTTTTGGTAGCGCTGAACCCGGAGTCTTCTCACTGAGCTACAGGCCCGACCCCAATGTTTCTTCTTTATTTTGAGGCAGAAAAGTTGTCTTTGCTAGGTTGCCCAGGTTAGCCTGGAACTTACTGTCCTACCTCAGCCTCCCAGAAGCTTAGGTGACAGATGTGCACCTCCACACCTGGTACCGCATGTTTACACTGCATAATTTTATGAGTTCTGACACATCTGCACCCCCGGGAGACAAGTATCAAGGTGACAAGCATGTCTACTGCCCCCAAGAGTTTCCTCGTACCTTTCCTGTGTATCCCTCCCCACCCCCACCAGTTCCAAGCAACCATGGTCACCATCAGTGATTTCCCTTCATTACTGATGACTTCACATTTTCTGTACTTTCATAGAAATGGAATCGTTCAGTTTTACTCTTTTGATCTGGGTCTTTCACTCTCCCTAATTATTTTGAGATTCATCTGTGTTGTCGCACATATCCATAGTTTATTCCTTTTTATTGCTAAGGAGTATTTACATATTCAAATGTTACAGCTGGGCGTGGTGGCGCACGCCTGCAATCCCAGCACTCGGGAGGCTGAGGCAGGAGGATCCTTGTGAGTTCGAGACCAGCCTGGGCTGCAAAGTGAGTTTGAGGCCAGCCTGAACTGCATTGTCAGACCCTGTCTCCAAAGACAATAGTAATAATAGTATCACCTGACCTGCTACGGTTCGGTTTGTGATCTTTTGACTTCACTCATACAGCTATTCTTTTCCATGTCAGTTATGTCTTCAATAAATCATATAAAATATTGAACACATTATAAAATAGGCTCTGTGTTAAGGAATTTTGCTTGATCGTAGGCTAATTGATTCTGAGCATGTGTAAATTAGGCTAAGCTAAAGCATGATCATCGGCAGGGCAGGTGTATTAAGTGTATTTTGACTTGTGATATCTTCAACGTATGATTGGTTTCCTGGGGTAAAATGCCTCGGGAAGTCTCAAAGCGTCCCTGTGTCTGTTGTTTGACTCACTTTCCTTCCCGCTCCAGTTTTTCGTATTACAATTAAAGCTTCTGAAAAACATTCATGTACATAACTTCAAATGGACAAATACTTTTATTACTCTTAGGTAAATACCTAGGCATATAACCGCTGGGTCATATAAGTGTATGTTTAACTTTTTAAGAAACTGTAAATTATTTTCTGAAGTAATTGTACCATTTGCATTCCTGCCAGCCGAGTTGCTAGGGCCAAGCTTTTGGACGGCAGCCATTCTGGGTGCACCTGGTGCTTTAACCTGTGGATACAGCAGAGGGCTTCTTGGACTTCCTGAGCCTCAGTTTTCTCATGTGTCAAATGAGGATGATCCTATCAGCTGTAAAAAGCAGTGAAGACAGCGAACTGGCCTGTGCATGGCATGTCGTATAGGACCGGGACACAGTAGGTGCTTTGTAAAAAGGTGGTTATCTGGTCACAGTCAAACTCTGGGCATCCCACGAAAGCACAACTTACCCTTGGGCATCCCCAGCCAACTAGTAAAAAGTTACTTCCTCTGCTTGGCAGCCAGCAGGAGTAAGAAGAGGGCCATTGATTGTGCTGGGCACTGTGGTAAGTGCTTGTGCATGTTTAACCACTGCCAACTCTTGTTATTTTCATGTTACAACTGGGAAAAGTGACCCAAGTTGTGGGCAAGGTCACACAGTTGTTAAGTGACGATGCTGTGTTCTGAATCTATGTCTGTTTGATTTGGGGTCCAGAAGTTTCACTAAGAGAGTAATTGGGTCAAGGCTGGCACAGTGGCCCAATCACAAAAGTACCTCCTGATGTTCCATGTCATCTTTAGTTCCTGACAGGCAGAGTGTCGGACAAGGACTGAGTGTGTGTGGCTTAGGAAGAGAGCCAGCAGACACCAACAATCGACCCTCCAGGGGTAGCGATGCTGGTCCCGTAAAGGACTCAAGTTCTTGGAGGCACCCTCACTTTCTGCATGGCTAATGAACCAAATTCTAGGACATTCTGGAACATTTATTTACTAGATTTGTTGTGAAGAATTAAGCCAGGTGTGGTAGTGCACACCTGTGATGCCAGTACTTGGGAGGCTGAGGTAGGAGGATCGTTGCAAGTTTGAGACCGGCCTGGGCTATAAAGAGAGCCTAAGGCCAGCCTGAATTGCATTGCATGATGAGACCCTGCCTCAAAAAGACCCTGGCACAGTGCACACACTTGTAATCCCACCTATTCAAGAGGCTGAGTTAGAAGTATTGAAAGTTCAAGGCCAGCCTCAACCACATGGTAAGATCTTGTCTCAAAACTTACATATATGGGGCTGGGGATTTAGCTCAGGGACATAAGCACCTGCCTTGCAAGTGTGCAGTCATGAGTTCAATCCCCCGTACCAATTAAAAAAACATATATATATATATAGTGGTTGGGGATATAGTTCAGTGGTAGAGTACTTGCCCAGCATACATAAACCACTGGGTTTAAGCCTCATACAGCCAAAGGGGGAGGGACATAAGAAATGCAGGGGTTTGGAATGTTCATGACCAAACAGCACTTGTGATCTATGGACTGTATTCTTGGGAAATTATAACTGGTGTCACAGCAGAGCTATTATTAGCAACATTGCACAAGGTGGGCCCACCTCCTCGGGCCGAGGTTTTCCCCTATCTTGGGTGGGGATGGCAGCATTCACCTGCTGGAGTTGTTGGGCGGTAGTGCGTGACCCAGTAAAGACCCAGTAAAGACACAGGCCGTGTGTGATATGCTGGATTCCTCAACCACAGACCTGCAGTTTCTTCTCTGTGTGATTGTTTAGAATGGACTTGCTCCCTTGAGTGTTTTCACATCTGTCAAATGGTACTCGGAAGAGTCCCCTCTCCATGCATCTCTGTGGAGTTTGTCAAGTGAATACTTGTGAAGTGCCAGATGTGTGAGGAACTCAGTTCAGACTGTATGTTATTAACACCACAGAAGGTAGAGTGAGATCTTAGGCCGGTACTGATAGAGCAAAGGGTGTGGGATCTCCACTGCTCCCTGCCTCTCACTGTTCCAGGCTCTGTTTTGGAAAAGCTTCAGCCGGCTGGGATCCAGGCCCCTGGGAACAAAAAGGACGTCCTGTCCTTCCAAGTGGCCGTGCTGACTCACGTTGGGAAATCAATGTGAGACCGTGAAAACACAGCTGGCCTGAACTCTTCTGGGAAATCCAACCCTAGGCACATCTTCCTCTCTGTGTTGAGAGCGGGTTGGCTGTCTTCTCCATGTCCTGGCTCTGGAGCTGGCGAGCAAAAGGCCGGCACACCGAGAAACGGGAGGCTTGGCCCCGTAGGCACACCGAGCCCGTGGGTCACAAGCTTCACACGACCCTCTGAGCGGGGTCAGGCATCTCCGCTACTTGCCAAGCTTCCCCCAGCCATGCCAGGCGCCAGACCACTGGTTGGGCAATCCATGACCTCAGACTGGGTCAGACCCACCAGGTAAGAACAGTTTGAACATCTTGTTCTTTAGAATCCCAAGAACCAAGTGTGAGCTCTGCGCACCCCCTGAGCAATCCCCCCCTTCCTGCCATTCACTTATTTTGTAACTCTGGGCAAGTTTCTTCACCTCTCTCCATTCCAGGTTTCCCTGGCACACTAACAAGGGTCCCCACCTCCCCGGGCTGTCGTGAGACTGAGGTACTGAGGGTCAAGGCACAGCACCCACATGGACAGGCACTTGATAAGGGGCAGTTACTCTTGTGAACAGAGGCACCAGACGGCAGATGCAAAACAGTGCATGAGGTCTTGGGGAAACTAAAACTCAAACACTGTAGGATACAAACTGCAGTGGAGAGGAGCACAGATCTGCAAGCCGGACCACTTAGGTTCGAAGCCAGCCTGACCCACCACTTCCTGTGTGGCCACAGGTAACTTCACTGAGCCTCGATTTTATTCTTGTAAGAGGGGAATAATCACACTAGGGTTGTAAGGCTTTGGCTGGGCTCAATGCACCTGGAACAGTGCCTGGCCCAATAGTAATCATATAATAACCATTCACCATTTCTTTCTTTCTTTCTTTCTTTTTTACTGGTACACATGTGCAGTACAGAATGATCATATCCATTGTGGGAAGTCGGCACATGTACATAACACATCGTCAGTTTGTTTACATCCTCTTCCCCACCCTCCATCTCTTGGACCCCTTCCCACTTGCAAAAAATCTAGTTCCCTCTTTCCTATCATTAACCATTTCTAATCAGCAGCACAATGAGGTTATTTTGGTCAGGGGACATTTAATAAGAAATCCCACAGCTGAGGGGTTTTGGTGGGACTCACGGGGCACTGATATCCAGTGAGCACCCACTGTGTATCTGACACTCCCAAAGCAGTACATCCTTAAACCCAGCGTGTACGCGCTCGCACACATGCACGCAGGTGAGGTAGCTTCTCACCTTTTTTGTGAACCTTTATATTATAAAACAAGACAGATGCAGAAAACCGCACAAATTGAATTTGTAGCTTAATGAGTTGTCTCGAGGTAAATACTCAGGTTAAGAAACAACTTCTCCAGCTTCTCCAGGAGCCACTTCAAGTAGCCCCTCCCAGTCACAGCTCCTCTGCCCAAGGTAACTATGAATTGACTTTATGGTAACTATTTCTTGGCATTTTTAAGGTGTAGTCTCCTGTGTTCATCCCTAGACTTTCAGTTTAGTCTTCTCGGTTCTTTTTTCCCATGCTAGAGGCCGAACCCAGGAACTCTGCAAACTAGGCACGCACTCCACCACTGAGCTACGTCTACAGCTCTAGTCCTGATCATTTTTAAAACAGTTGGCATGAGTTTTAAGCTCTGTCTTTTAATCTATGGACTGCCTCCATCCCTTTCTCATTCTGTTGTTTGTCTGTTGATGAAATCGCGTTGCTTGACTGGTAGTTTCTCGAAGTCTGGGTTTGGGTCATTGTATTCTGATGGTACAACACAGTGCGACCCTTTGGCCTCCACCATTTCTGCAAATTGGCAACTGGATCGAGCTCGGGTTCCCTCCCTTTGGCACAATTGTAGGTAATGCTGGGGTCTTTATCACGAAGCAGATTCCTGGTTGGAATTTGCTCTTTTTTTTTTTAATGTTAGCCGCTACTGTGCACAAAGGTCCTTCAGTTCATTGTCGGTAACAAATGGCTATGCTGTGACATTTTGTTTTCATTAATAGTGTAATAATTTTACAGGAAGATTTTTGGCTTAATCAATTATTTGGTAAACCAATGCTATCATGTGTTTAGGAAAACTGGGGTAAATACTGAATTCTTTTTTTTTTTGGTTTATCTAGTTCCCAAGAATATATTTGATTTCCATGTCATCTTCAGAAGGTGGTCACTGAGTGCTTTTCCTGAATATTATGACAAACTCAGGGATTTAAACATATGTGATGAGTTTCAGGCAATTACAATTATTATCTCTGTTACACCTAAAATTGTCCCATCTTCGTGTGGCTCCTAAGTCCTTTTAATGTGGCCCTAGTAATAGCTTCCTGGTTTTCTGAACTGACAAAATGTTCCATGTTCATCTTGTATATTTTCTGCTATGGACCTAGAACCTGCCATTTCATCAAGATGTCTTTTACTATTTAATTGAAAATGAAATTTCAAAACTATAATCTGGATGCAAGGTAAGTACTGTCACTATCACTGGATTGGTTATTGTTTCCCGGCCTTTTTGATGGACAGAAGTAGGAAAGAGATAGGAGGCAGATGATTGATTTGTATGTGCATAGAGCTATGTGTGTATATATGCTATGTCAGCTTTCTGTTGCTGCAATAAAATACCTGAGAAAATCAGTTTAAAAAAGGAAAGATTTATTGTGGCTCATGGTTTCAGAGAGCTCAGTCCATGGTCAGCGGGCTCTTCTACTACAGGCCAGTGGTGAGGCAGCAGGTCATGGCAGTGTGTAACAGAGAAGGCTGCTTAGCTTATAGCAGCCAGCAAACAAAGAGGGGGTGCCAAGGACAACATAGTGCCTCTCCAATGAATGTCCCCACTGGCCAATTTCCTCCAAATAATGCCGCCTCCTAAAGTTTCTACCATCTCCCCAAATTCCCAAATTCATGCCATCAAATTAGGAATGCATCAGTGGATTGATCTGCTATTGAGGTCAAAGCCCTCATGATCTAATTGCCTTCCACTCTGAACACTGCTGCGCCGAGGACCCACCTTCAACACAGGAGCCTTTGGGGGAACTTACAGATCCAAACTAGTACAAGCATATAAAAATAGTTTCTCAAATCCATACTTATATTTCCAATGTAAATAAGCTCGATGGGATATTTACTTAACTTCTATGCTACATCTGTGCCTCTTTTCTTCCACACTTAAAACCTTTGATTCTCAAGGATGATACGAGGGCTGACAAAATGCAAAGATTCCACCAGGCGCAGGGGTCTTAGTGATTCAGGCCCGTAAATCCCAGCTCTTTGGGATGCTGAAGCAGGAGGATTTCAAGTATAAGACCAGCCTGTAGCTCACTGTAGCTCAAGGAATGCTTGCCTAGCAAGCGTGAGGCCTTGGGTTCAATCTCAAGTACCGAAGAAAAAAGATTGGCTTTAATCCACTTTATGCACACAACACTCTCAGAATAACAATAATAAAACTGCTACCATCAATTATGAATATGGAAAATGGATATGAGAGTTTTCATGCCATGACCATTCTCTCACCGTCTGAGGTACTGTGCTGTAGCTGCATTGGTGGAAAACGTACACATCACATCTCTCTCTTGCTCTCTTTCTCTCTCGCTCTCTCTCTCTCTCTCTCAGGGTCTCACTATGCAGTTCAGGCTGGCCTTGAACTCAGTATGTAGCCCAGGTTGGCCTTAAACTCATGGTAATCCTCCTGCCTCAGACTCCTGAGAGCTGGACTTGAGGCATGCACCACCACTCCCTGCTCTTGTCTCTTTTAACCATTCTCAGTCTTAGTTCTGTAAGTAAACATTCGTACAACTAGCCCTCTGTCAGTGCATCTCTAGTCATGCGTTGTTTGTTTGGTTTTTGCCTGAAGCTCTTCTCAACTAGATCCTCAGGAAGAGCTTAGGGAAAAGGTATTTCTGGAATGCTTAAATTTGAAAATAACCCTTTTCCGCAGGTCAGCTTTGCTGGGTATAAAATTCCTGGCTCGTAGTTTCTTTCTTTGATTATCTTAAATATATTTCACTGCTTCTCGACCTTTTGGCTAAGATAAAGTATATCTTAAAAGTATTTTACCATTTTTTTTTGCCATTAAGCATTGCTGTTTCCCTTCCCCTGCTTTTATCTATCTCTTTCCTTTACCTTTACTTTCCTTGACTTCCTCTTGGTAGTTTCTCTTCAGCCTGGAGGCTGTCCTGGAAGGAAGACTTGTTAGTCTTTTCAAGAATTCACAGGGGTTAAACTCTTTTAACCCTTACACCACGAGTGTCTAAACCTTTGGCTTGCCTGGGCCACGATGAGTGAAGAGACATTGTACTGGGCTGCATATAAATATCATTAAGGATGAGTAACAAAACTTCCTTTTAAAAAGATATTTTATTATGACATTAAAATAAAATAACATAAGTCCAAGTTTCATAATTAAATTGGAAAAGTTACATGTCTGCTTAATAACAAAAAGTGCCTGCCTTCACAGGTATACATACATGTAGATGAGTTGAAATACAATTATTGTGTTTTACTCACCAAGTAGAATGAAGTGCAGATAACATCTCATACACACCAGATTCCATTGCACTGAAAATACAGTAGGTGTAGTCTACGTTCAAGCACCATATAACTGAGCACCAGTAAAAAAATCACACAATAATGTTAAAGGTTTATGATCTTGTTGGCCTACATTACTAGATACCCAGAGCCACACATGGCCCACAGGCAGCAGATTGGATACACCTTCCTTAGACCTTCTGGCATAACCCTTGCACTCAGCCCAAACTGGATTGGGCAAATCCCTGGTTAATTTTAGCTCTTCTCCTCAAACCTCCCCTATGCTTTCCTGTGAATACATGTTGCAATTTAATGTTCTCCAGCTCTGGGGTCTGTCAGACTCCTTGCTAGTTCTCTTCTGTTTCTACTGCACAGAGACAGCAATGGCACACAGGCCTTGCAGCTATTGATCTGTCCTTGCCAGGTTTTTGTTTTGTTTTGTTTTGGAGTCCATGAAGATATTTCGTCACCTAGTTTTGTTGTAAATGTCTTTGTGGGATTTTCTTTCTGCTTTTACAGGGGATTTGAGAAGATCCAAATCTACACCAAGAATCACTGCCTCTGTCCTCTTAGAACCCTCCTACTGCTCCCCTTTGCACAGATGGGGAAATGCATCCCAGGGCTGTGATTTGCTAGCAACAGAGATGCACATGAGAGTAATGCTTCCATGCATAGTATGGAAAAGATTCCCACTGCAGGCTTCTCCCTCCCTGCTTTGGCCAATGAGCAGTCCTGCAAGACTCTGCTGTTGACAATTAAACAAGATTGTCCATGCAGAGAGATCATCTCCTTGTCAGTGAAAAAGTGTTCAATAACTGGCACCTGAGTGTAGAATTTCATGGTGAAGAAACCAAGGGTTAGAAAGGTAAATACTTGTCCCAAAGTAACACAACTGGTTAGTGACCCAGTAGTGAGGAATTAGACTCAGGTCTGTCCTAACAGAAGCCCCAACTTTCTTCTCTAACTGTGGTCTTCAACTAGGGGCATTTATCCCCAGGGTACAGTGGGCAGCACCTGGAGACACATTGGGTTTTCATGCCTGTGGATATGGAGTGCTACTGTTATTTACTGAGTAAAGCAAGGCACACCATTAAACATCCTACAGCATTCAGGAAAATATCCTCCCACAATAAAGACCTTTCCAGACCCAGACGTCAGTCAATGCCCAGGTTGAGAAACTATGCCATATCCCGTGCTGCCATCCTAAATAAGCCTTACCTTAGAATCAGCACTAAAGCTGATCCTAGCACACTTGCCGAGCTCCGTTGCATGCCCTGAAAACACACAGCTCAGGCATTTCCAGCGCCTCCAGCATATACTCCGTAGCAAGTTCTCTCTCTTCAAAGACTGGATGAATCTAAGAGAGAAGGAGTTTGGACATTTCAGACCAAAACACAAGGCAAGACATTCTCTCAAGATGTTTCTGTCCAAAAGGGGGTTGATCAGAAGCCATAAGTAGGCGTTTCCTGGTAATGCGTCAGAATGTACATCTGCCATTCTGCTGAAGGCTCCTAAGGAGCCGCTAAACATGGGGTATATCCCAACCCGTTTTATACATGGGGAAACTATTCTTCTCAAGTTGTTCGTCTGTTACTTCTGAGTGTCCAAGGCAGAAAAGCAGACAGAAATTCAAACCTCTGTTCAGTTACTTAGTTGTCATGTGACCATGGGTGATTTCTTGTCCTTTCTTTGATCTTGTTTCCCAGCCTGTTAAAAAGCACAGGGCTCGTGCTGTCTTCAATAAATTCCTTATAAGAGTTCAAAAGTAAAGTAAAATTTGGGATCATGATGTCACAGACTTGAATTCGAATCCAGCTCTTTCACTGAATACGTTGAGCCCTTAGGCAAATGACTTCCTCTTTCTGGATTTTCATGTCCTCTCTTGTAACTGAGACAGTCTTGTGGCTTGCTGTTCATAAGGCTGTTGTAAGCATAACTGAGATCATACAAGCACAGTGCCTGATGTATACAACTGCTCAGAAAGCAGAAACTCTTTTAGTCATTGCTTACCTGAGACACTTCCAGCTATGAGATAACTCAGTTCTCCAAATGTATCACTAGGAACCCGAAGAAACTATAACCCTCAAAGCCAAGCTTTTCTTGCTGTCAGCATCTAGGATTTCAATCTGGGCTCTGTGTGTCCCATAAGGCCTGGGTCCAAGTTAAGGAGAAGGCTTTATCCCAATACCTAGTACAGTATGGTTGGGATAAGATCATTCCTTGCCCTTTGCTAAAGGAGTGACCATTTATTAAACATCTATTGCTGGCCTAGCGAAAGGAAAGAGTTCCCTTTTATGAACCCATTTAATAACCTTTTTGCCCAAGGATCTAGAGACTTTGGGACTTTGAGTTACTCGGGCCAAAGTCACACAACTGAGATTAAAATGACCAAATTTAGGAGCTAGAAATGTAGCTCAGTGATAGAGCATTTGCCTGGTATATAGGAAATCCTGGGTTGAACCCCAGTATCACAAAAGAAAGAAAGGAAGAAAGAAAAAAGGAAATAAAGGGAGAAGGAGGAAGAGAGAGAGAGAGAGAGAGAGAATTATTCTGATAGGCCAAATAATGCTCCCCTTCAAATGTCCCTATCCTAATCTCTGGATTTTATTAATATCTTACTTTATATGGTAAAAGGGATGTTGTAGATGTGAGAGATTATCTGATGTAATTTCAAGAGCTCTTACAAGAAACTGACAGGAAAATCAGAGTCAGTAGCAGCTATGGCAACAGAAGCAAGAGGTTAAAAAGATTTTTAGGAAGGACCTATGAGCCAAAGCATGTAAGTGGCCTCTACAAGCTGAAAAAAAGCAAAGGAATGAATTCCGAAAGTCCCCAGAAAGAATGCAACCTTGCTAACACCATGACTATAGGATTCTGACCTGTAAAATTGTAGGAGAATAAATTTTCGTTGTCTCCATCCCCTAAGTTTGCAGTAATTTGTTGCAACAGCAGAAAACTAATACTTTAAGGAAGAAAGATGAAATCAAGATGCCTACTTAAGATGCGTTTCAGAGAAACAGTCATTAAAAGTGTGTATATTCCAAATTTTGCTTAAGATACATACTTAAAAAGAAATCATTGTTTATATGAAATTTAACTGAACTGAGCATTGTGTATTTTTTTCAGGCAATCTTAGAAATGGTAAACATGACACCAGAAGTCAAAACTCATGGCTCCCAGGACACCCTCACACACCTGTCTTACACACAATCTGGGAACTGGCAGAAACTAGCATGTTCTTGTGACCCTTCTGGATCACTTCTCTGCTCCTTGGGACTCCCATTTTCGCGGAGTAGAGAGATCATCCCTGTGGGTTTACAGTTCTCTTGCACCACCAGAATCTCTCTGGAAATGGTCCAATGTCTTTGATGAAAGGACCTACGAGATTTGTCTCAAAGTTGCAGTTGCACAAAATATATATATGCAAGGCACTAAAGAAGGAGGCGTGGAGCTAGATTAGGTGTTCATCTTCTTCAAACTACCACCGTCTAGATGGAACTTCAGAAATCCAAGCAGGAAACAATTAGTAAAAGAGGACCCGGAGTAGCAATTATATTACAGATAAAGAAACCGAGCCCCCGGAGGAATGGAGATCTGCCAAGGTCACTCAGCTCACGAAACCGATATACCCTGGTTGGCAATTTCTCCCTTTGGAGCAGCCAGTGCTGCTGACAGCCATGGTGGAGGGATTCTGGAATGCTGCTGCTGAGGTTTGAAGTCCTTTACTGCACTGATCGCCACTTTCTCTCTCATGAAATAGGCAACTTGTACAAACGTGAGTATGTAATGAGATAGGGAGACTGCACAAACGTGCGGATTTCATGAGATAACTGATACAAAACACCAGGTACAGGCACTATATTCTCAGAAAACGGCCGCTTCTCCCCTCCCTTTTCTGGGTTTGTTTCCCCATTTACAAGGAGAGCTTGACAAAAGACGTTCTTCCAAACTCCCATTCCTCCCCGCCAGACTGGGTTCCACAAAGCGCGGAGAATGGCCGCCAGGTGGCGACAGAGCGCTGGCTACGCGCAGAGATGTTACACATGCGCAATCTAAGGCGGCGCCCCGCCTTCCCACGCCCCAACGTCACTTCCGGCGTGAAGGGCCGGGCCGGCCGGGCCGGGAGTGCGGGTCTTTTCTGCGCGCGCTGCCAGACTAGGCACCCGCCGCCGGTTGACCCGCGCTCCGCCCCGCAGCCGGGCCGGTGAGTGCCCACGAGCCTGTGCTTGCGCCTTGGGCCGAGAAAGGGACCTTCATAGGGAAGGACCACCGGAAGTGGGGGCCAGAGGAGCGGGAGACCCCAGGAAATGGGGACACCTGGGGAGGGGGCGACGACCGGAAGTAGGGGCCCTCGGAGGGTTGCCAGTGGGATGTGGGGGTCTCTGAAGCTCCGGGAGAGAGGGCTTCCTGGCATCTCGTTGTTGGGGGTGGGGTGGGGAGAAAGGTGATATTTCACAAAACGATGGGCTCCAGGTGGGGAAGATTCCTGATTACACCCACCCTGGTGACAAATGATGTTTGCATCTGGCCATCTACCCACCCATCAGCTCACTTACCACAGTGACTGGACCACACTGCTCCAGGTGGAGGGGACAGATTATGAGCCCAGGGTGGGGCTTAACACTTCCTGTCTGTCCGCCTCACTAGGTTTGTACCTTGAGCGCATCTCTTAACCTCCTCCTGTCTTACCCTGTTACTGAGAGCTGCCGTGAGCCAGGCACTGAGGTTATCAGTGGCCACGGCAGGCAAGTTCTCTGCCTTCGTGGAATTCACATTCTAGGGGACGTTCTAGTTGCCTCCTTTGTAAAATGGAAATACTCACCAAATATTGTGAAGATGAATGAGGGTCTGTGGGTGTAGCACAGTGGTAATTTATCTGTTTAGCATGTCCAAGGCCCTGGGTTCTGTTCCTGCTCTGGAAAGAAAAAAAATTTAAAACATGGTGCAGAGTGCTGAGCAGTGTTTGATGCCTGATAAAACCCTCCAGTATGTCTTAGCTGTTTTCATCATTCCTCTATGGTGTAAGCTCCATAACACAAATTACTGCTGTGTTCCAGGTGCCCGTGAGCCCAGTGCCTGACACGCATAATTGGTGATCGGTAATTATTTGATAACTAAGTGGATGAGGAAGCTGACTCTGAGGAGCTTTATGTAAACACTTGTGACATTGGACTACAATTTCTAAAAGAGAAATAAGACTCCTCCCAGTGCTGTAGAAATTTGGAGGAGTCACTGTGGGGAAATCGGAAGGCTTGAAGAAGGTGACAGGTGGTTTTAAAGGTAATGAGTTGTCTGGTTATTAGACAAGAAGAGGATGTTGCAGGCAGAGGATATCAGAGGCACACAAGGTGTTCTAAGGATGATGGGTTATTGCCTTGTTTGGACTGGCGGGGAGAGGAAGGAGTTGAGGCGGAAAAGGAGTTTCAGGAAACCCCTGGATCATGGTTGCAGGCATCTGTTGGCGCCTGCCATGAAAACATAACAGGGTAGGGCCTACAAACCCACGAGTGTTATTCATGATGTAAAGTGTTTATTTCTTGCATACCGTATTTCTGCCGAGCACGTGAAACTCATCCAACAATCATACCATGTTGGGTGCTGAGTGTGTGGTGATGCACAAGACCGCAAACTGCTCACAGGAAGTGACAGCGGAGTGGGAGAACTTCTGTGCCAGAGAGCTCCTGAGGGTCACCTAGCATGATCAGCATCAAGCCACCATCATCCCTCACCTGGATCACTGCAGTAGCCTCTGTAGAGTCTCTGTCCTCATAGTCCATTCTTTTTTTTTTTTTTTTTTTTTTTTGGGTACTGGGGATCGAACTCACGACCTTACGCTTGCCAGGCAGGCGCTTAAGCCACTGAGCTAAATCCCCGGCCCTCATAGTCCATTCTTAAGATAGCACAGCAATCCTTTTAAATAAGCCTCTGAATTCATCTGCTAGGGTTCCCACCTCACTCATTTGGCTGTAGCCATATTGGGCTCCTTTCTGTTGCTCCCCAAGGGCAGATGTGTTCTCCGTGGGACAGCATTGCACTTGTTCTTCATGCGGATATGCATGGCTTGCTTCTCTACATCCTTGCTTTTAGCTCAGAAGTCACCTAGGTGAGGCCTTCCTTGGTTAACCTGGTTTAAAATTTCAAACCCTACTCTAATGCACTCAGCCCCATTCTCTTTTGAGTGTCTCCAGAGCACTTAAACCTTATATTATAGTTTATTGTGTTTATGGTCTTCTCTCACTAGACTCTTAGCTAAGTGTCACTAGACTCTTAGCTCCATGAAGGCAGGATCCCTTGTTCACTTCTCTGTGCCCAGATAGCCTGATAGAAGGCTCAATATTTGTGGAATGAATGAAGCGGCATCTAATTGGGACTTTAGAGTGAATCAGTGTGAGTTGATGAGGAACTAGAGGATGAGCATGCCAGTGGGAGATCAGGGTGGGGATGGGATGAGAACACCTTTAGGAGGAAGTAAAAGAAGGTGAGTAAGCTAGAGGTTGGAATGTAAAAGATGGAGTGCATGGACCTCAGATTTGGAGGAAGTGACCTGCTTGGTCACTGGCTGCATTGGACGGGAGAGAGACCAGCCAGAGTACAGTCAGGACATCACAGGTAGTGCAGCAATCCCTGAGTCAGTCCCTGCTTTCCTGTGGACAGTACGTTGGGCAAAAGAACTGGGCAATTCTGCTGCCACCTTGTTCTCAGAATCTCGGGCAGCTCTTTTGTTTTCATTCAGTAGGGTGTAATTTAGGTTTTTGAGGAAGCAGATGTGTTGATCTAGAGGCTAGACATACAGCACCCAGTTTATTGGTGCCGCAGTAGGTAAGGAGAAAGGGACCTGGAGGAGTAGGCCTACAGACAGTGGTGCAGCTCTGGGAGCCAGTAAGGAGGTTTTGACTAGAAGTCAGCAAGGGCAAGGCAGGCCTGGACTGAAACTGGAAATTTTCAGTCAGATGAACAGGGAGTCCTCAGGCCAAAGCTGCCTGGTAGAGGAGTTGCTGGTCTGTGGAAAGTTTAGTATGCTCTGAATGGTAACCCAGAGGGACAGCAGCTAGGGGCATTTGTCAGTTGTGTTTCTCTAGCAATAGATTTGACTCATGCATTTCCCCACGGACCACAATCAATCCCATGAGTACATGGGAGCTAAGGATATATAACCATGTGGTGAAGTGCTTACCTAGCATGCCCAAGACTCCGGTCTGATTTCTAGCACTGCCCAAAAAAAAAAACAAAAAACCCTTAAAAATTCAAATAGATGGTAAAAGTTTCTCATATTAAATGTCCAGTTGCCCAGCTCTGTTTCCTAGAGGTAACTATTAGTAACAATTTCTTATATTTCCCTGTAGAAATTTTCCATGTATATATATATATATATATATATATATATATGAAAACATAAACATGCATGTTTCTGTACAGTGTTCTGCAACCTTTCTTTTTCCTTAACGCAGCAGTTCATAAAGATCGGATACTTCCTTTTCATAACTGAATAGAACCCCACTCCAGTGGTGCTAACTACTGTTTTGATGTGGAGTTCACATATTTCCAAGCTGAGCATGGTAGGGCTGGGCTGTAATCAAAGCACTCTGAGGATCACAAATTCAAGCCCAGGCTTGCTAAGTTGCAGCTTAGCAACTTAAAGGATTCTGTTTCAAGCTAGGTAGATAAGTAAATAGGAGGAGGTAGTTCAGTGCAAAGGCCCTGGAGTCAATCCCTACTACCCTCACCAACTCATTTCCAGTCACCCATCCTCAGTACTTGTAATGGATATGTCCATATTTTGCATACTTAGAAATGGAATTACTGAGCCATAAGTGGTTTTAAATTGTGCTAGATATTGACAAACTGTCCTGAAAGGTGACGTCAATTTACACCAGTATTTCAGAGTGCCTGTTCTTTATTTTTTCTGATCTGAATCTCAGCATTATTTTAATTCACATGCAGCTGACGATGGATGAGTAAGGTCAGACACCTATTCATACGTACTAGGAAGGTCACGATGTTCGGTGAGGAACGCATGGATTCAGCCAGAGCTGCGGAGGAGGGGGCGATTCAGGGAGGTTCTAAGTACCTCATCTGCCCAGGATTGGACCTGGGCCTGTGGTTTGTGTCTGATTCATTCCCCTTCAAGAACCCTGAAGTTCCTTGGGTCTGATCAAAATGCCGCTGACATCCTGGGGTTTCAGAGGTGCAGCACTGAGCTTTCTTAACGTCCTCTGGGGTTTCTGTGTCAGCAGGGACCCTGGTAGCTAATGTCAGAGGAAAGCGACTCTCTGCGAACCAGCCCCTCTGTGGCCTCGCTCTCTGAGAGTGAGCTGCCGCCGCCACCCGAGCCTCCGGGCTATGTGTGTTCACTGACCGAAGACCTGGTCACCAAAGCCCGGGAGGAGCTGCAGGAAAAGCCGGAGTGGCGACTCCGGGATGTGCAGGCCCTCCGAGACATGGTACGGAAGGAGTACCCCAACCTGAGCACGTCCCTGGACGACGCCTTTCTGCTGCGCTTCCTGCGCGCCCGCAAGTTTGATTACGACCGGGCTCTGCAGCTGCTGGTCAATTACCACAGCTGCAGGAGAAGCTGGCCCGAAGTCTTCAGTAACCTGCGGCCATCGGCCCTGAAAGATGTCCTCAGCTCCGGCTTCCTCACTGTGCTGCCCCACACGGACCCCAGGGGATGCCACGTCCTCTGCATCCGCCCAGGTATTTTCCCAGCTGCTGTGCCCTACGTGCATCATCTCTCGGGGACGTGTCTGTCTCACATCTTTTAGTCCCTTTTCCCCCTTCCTTGTGTTTGTCGAACCTTTTTTGAGTGCATGCAACAAAAATGTACTGCAGCCCACTCCATGGCGATAGGAGGATCTCCTAGACCCAAAGGGTCTCCTAGACCCAAAGGGGGAGCAGCTCTCACCAGGTCCTAGAGCCAAGAGCTAGAGCCCCACCAGGAGCTGAGACAGCCCTTACCCTGTCTCCATCTCTGTCCTCTGGGCCACGTGGTTGTGTTTTGCGCGTGGACCGGCTTTTGCTTCCTGTGTGCACAAAGCTAAATCTGGTGCCTCTCACCTCTCAGATCAACTTGCACTTTACCTCCTTCCATGCACATTCCAGATTTCCAGAGGACAGGATCTGGCAGGCAGAGGAGTCTGCCCTGTCAATGGATACAGGCCTCACCCCGCGCTCCTGTGGGATTAGGGTCAGTCAGGAAGTGGTGTAGCTCCCTGATGGCACTTGCCTAACATGCATGACGCCCTGGGTTGAGTCCTGGTGCTGCAAAAAAGCCAGAAACCAAAAGTGTACTGGTGAGGGAAAGATAGGTGGGGCAGAGCCTGAAAAGGTGGCTCCTTCTCTTTCCTTTTCTCTGTTTTGTTAAACCTTGACAAGATTCACTTTAAAAATTTTTTTTCCTTTTTTACAGTATTGGAGGATTAAACCCCAGGCCTTAGACATTCTAGGCAGGCCGTCTACCATGGAAGTACTTCTCTAGCCTTTAATTAATCTTAGCAATTCATGGAAGTAATTGGGATATCTTTCCTTCCCTTCTCTTCCTGTTCTTTCTTCCCTCCTTTTTTCCTTTCCTTTTGAAGTTTTTCTTTCATGTAGCAAAAAAAAAAAAAAAAAAAAAAAAAACTATGAGTACAACCAAAAATAAATAAACATCACATTTGTTTATACCACTAATTATCTATATTAATGTTCTTATTCAGACAGGAGAAAGTAAGCAGCGATTTAGGAACTGAGAGATAAAACCAGAGATACTTTTCTGTTTCTTTTATTCTAATTTCTTTGCCCAGGTGGGGCAGTGCCCTGCCACCCACACACAAAGAGCATTTAGAGATGTGTAGCTGGGCGTGGTGGCACACACCTGTAATCCCAGCACCTGGGAGGCTGAGGCAGCAAAATTGCAATTTCAAGCCCAGCCTGGGAAACTTGATAACTCAGTGAGACACTGTTTCAAAATGAAGAAAGTCTGGGGCTGTAGCTTAGTACAGAGGCCTTTGGTTATATCCCTAGTACTGCAAAAAAAATATTTTTTCATAACGTACAAAAAAGAAATATAGCAAGCAAATAGAGGGTGCTGGAACTCCACCCTGTACTCTTCCTTGCCGCCAGATGCATTCTCACTGGAGGAGTGTTCCCCACTCCACCCCCAGCCTCAGCATTTCCTAACAGCTCAGGGAAACTGGAAGACTGCAGTGTTCCTCTGAAGCAGGCTAGGAAATGAGAACGTACTGGAGCCCTCGTGCATATGAACGTCTCTGGAAGGGACACAGGATGGGGAGTGACACCTTGAAAGGCTTCCTCATCTCTCTTTGCATTCATCTAACTCCTTGGAGACTGGACCATTCCCTTTAGCTTTAATCCTGTACCAGGCACAGTGTTCATGGCTTTACCTGCTGTTGTAGGCACTTTCTGAAATTAGGAGTGTTTATTTTAAAATAAGTAATATAGTGCAGATTTCAGGGCACCAACAGACCTAGAAACTGGCCAGCAGGCTTTTCTGCTGCTCTGTGCGCTCAGCTCCTCAGAATATTACAAAATAGTCAGATGCTACCTTACCGGTTGCACCTCCTTGCTGGGTGGTTCCAACCCTTGGCTGTGAGCTGAATTTTTCCCTGTAGCTAGAACAGTCTGCACCCCTCCCTGCTGACTCAGCCTCTTAGGAGGAAGCATAGAGTTTTGTTCTCACCTGGGTTTTGGTTTTGCCTTTTCATAAGCCCTTTGAGATGTGTGTGATTGAAAAGGATGGCATCTAGTTGGTTATACAGGGGCAGGTTTAACCCTGTAGAAGTCACAGATGTGGTATTACTCTTTAACAATATGTAAGGAGAGTTTGTATCTCTCAGATCAGCTGCAGCCTCCCAAGGGCTAATTGGCAGCAACATTAAATGGCAGGCTGGCACAGTTTTTGAACAAAGATTTTTTTTTTTTTTTTTGGTTGTACTGTGGATGGAATTCAGAGGCTTTGTACTAAGTCAAACCCCTTCCACCCTTTTTTTTTATTTTGAGAAGGTCCTCAGTTAATCACTAAGTTGCCCAGGATGACCTCAAAGTGGTCATTCCCCTGCCTCAGCCCACCAGAGTTCATGGATTATGGGCAGATACCAGCACACCCAGCAAGGACAAAGATTTTTCGTAGAAATTTTGAAAATATTATATACCCCATTGATGGTAAACCTGTGAAGTTTTGTCTAAGAAAAAGGCACACCGAGTTTGGTGGAATTTCCTTGAGGATAATGGTTCAGTAGTCAAAAATATAATTTTATTTCCCAAAGAGAAGAAACAATCACTAAATATGAAGCACAGTCCCTGGGAAGGGATTAGATGAAGCATCTCCCCAAACACAGCATTATGCTCCATCTCACAGTGCCCCCCAAAGCCAGTGTAGAAGTTAAAGCTTACTCTTTGGGTGGCAGGTGACAGAGAGCCAACTTAGCCCAGCTGAGACCAAAGAAAAAAAAGGAACTCATTTGCCCAGTTAAATGACATCTAGATACGGCTAGATTCAAGGACTCAAAGGTTGGGAGTGGCTCAGTGATAGATGCTCAGTTAGCACGCATGAGGCCCTGGCTTTGAATCCCAGCAATGGGAGGAAATGATGGTGTTGGAAAGCTACGTCCACCCGTCCTGACCTCAGCCTGGGCCTCATTCTCCAGCAGGTTCAGGACTCATGGGGCCCCTGAATCTCAGGCTCAGAGCTTCACCACTGTAACAGGGAGGAGAGCTCTTCCCTTTCCCAAGGGCCAAGCTTGCAGAAGCTATGCATGGCCTGGCGTGGCTTGAATCACCCTCAGGGGAGGCTGCAAGGCTGGGGATTTGGCCCAGCGGCATAAGCGCCTGCCTGGCTCAGAGCTGAGGTCGAGAGTTTGATCCCCAGTACCAAAAAAAAAAAAAAAAAAAAAGAGGAAGGGGAGGCTGCAAATCAGTCATCCATCACTCTGCCACCTCTAGAATCAGGAGTTGACTCAGCTGTCTTCAAACTGCATGGCTCCTCTTGGTGGCTCCCCACAGACAATCAGGCTGGTAGTTATGAAGAGCTGGGAAATATCTAGGGCCATCATCATAGATGTCCACAAAGGTAGGTATTATTTTCCTATTCTATTTATGAGGAGATGGAGGCTCTGAACGAAGAAGCAACTTACCCAAGGTCACACTGCTAGTAAGGTTCAGACCCCCTCGTTGTGTCTGACTTTGGAGCTCAGGCTTTTAAACTTGAAATGCAATTGCACTTCCATTTTCAAACGTTCTGCTGCTGTTTGACAGCATTAAGAAACACCCATTTTGCATAGGACGATGACCACAAGAATATCTTTTTTGTCCATCTTGAAACAACAGTTTTAGAAGATAAGTCTCTGCTTGTATTCATTTCTGTAACATCCGTCCATGTCTCACGACCTTAGACAGATGGATACCGAGCAACTACCCAATTACTGAAAACATCCGAGCCATATACTTGACGTTAGAAAAACTCATCCAGTCTGAAGAAACCCAGGTGAATGGAATTGTAATTCTTGCAGACTACAAAGGAGTGAGCTTATCAAAAGCATCTCATTTTGGCCCATTTATAGCCAAAAAGGTGATTGGCATCCTCCAGGTACGGCCCGTTTGCTGCATGCCTCTTTTGTGGTTTGCTTTGGCTTCCCCAGGACCCTGTTGGTCTACTGCAGGTCTCATGGATTACACAAAGCCCACTTCCCACCCTGCAGTGGGAAATCATCTACAGTCCTGTTTACCACTGGCTCCTCTGGGTCTCCAGGCATTTTCAGAGATGTCCTCTATCTAGGCAAGCTGGGCAAGACTGGCTTTTAGGACAAGAGTCAAAAAAACAGGCAAAGGCTTTCTGCATTTTTTTTTCCCAGATCCAGAAGGCAATGGAAGAATTCTCCTAAGAAATGAAACTGAGAACTCATTCTTCTGCCCGAGGTGCTGGAGCCTCCACTGGGACTCCATCCTGGGTCCTCTGTAGACCCAGGATGTCTTATCCAGTGGGACTGGATTTTGGCAAGAGGTTTCATACCTCATGTTTTGCATTTCAGAGCTGAGAACCATACTTGCATAGCAATTACCAGTTTGCAAAGCACTGTTACCATCATTATAATCCATTCAGTCCTTCAGAGTCCCCTGGGTTAGACAAAGCAAGTTTTTTTGTTTGTTTTTTGTTTCGTTTTGGTTTTTTTGGTGTGATCCTGAGGATTGAATCCAGGGCCTTGCACATACTAGACAAGTGCTCTGCCCTGCCACTGAGCTACAGGCCCAGCTCTTCAATTTTTTGTCTTTTTAGGCAAGGTCTCCCTAACTTGCCTACTCTGGCCTCAAACTTGTGATCTTTCTGCCTCAGCCTCCCCAATAGCTAGAATTTACAGGTATGTGCCACCACGCCCAGCTCTTTTTCCTTTTTTGATAGATGGGGAAACAGAACTAGAGAAGATACAGCCTGGCCAAAGTGTCACAGCTGTAACAGGTTTGGATTCCTCAGTGCTGCCTCTTGTGAACTGCGGGGCATCAGTGGTAAACAGTTGCCTTTAGGGAGCCCCACACATGTTCCAGTCCCCACTGTGCACCAGGCTTATTATTTAAAGAAATCAAGGCCACAGCAGACAGCATTATACATCTGATTCCTGGCTTTGAGCCAGTACTCTGGCTTTCCTTAGCTTTTAGTTGTTACTGTTTTAACTTGTGGTGCTAGAGATGGAACTCAAGACCTCACACGTGCTAGGTAAGTGCTCTGTCACTGAACTAATCAGGCTTTGAGCCAGTACTCTGGCTTTGCTTAGCTTTTAGTTGTTACTGTTTTAACTTGTGGTGCTAGAGATGGAACTCAAGACCTCACACGTGCTAGGTAAGTGCTCTGTCACTGAACTAATCACACAGCTATTCTCTTAGCTCTCTACTCTGCTTTGATGCCCTTGCTGTACATCGGGGTAGGTTAGACTTTGGATCAGTGTTTTCCTAAAGTTCCAGAGTGAAACAAGTTTGGGAAGTGCAGTATAGCGTGTCTCCAATCAGTGAATTTCAGCATAAACATCTCTGTGTTAAAGGCTGTGTGCAGGACTGCAGTTAAGGAAACTCTTTGACTGTATTTACTGCTTCTCAAACTCATCTACCTGGAAACCCTTTTTCACATCACACAAACACACTCAGAAATACACTTAGGGCAGCACTGACCCAGAAAGTCTCATATGGCGAGATCTGTCCACATAAACTATTGCTACAGGACGAACATGCAGCCACCTGTTTTCCAACTCTTTCTGACCCAGGTTTGGCTCCCAGAGGCTTGGCTTCCTGTTTGGCCCCAGTGGGGGCTGCTTGGCAGAGCCTTGAGCATTAGGCCAGGCCGATATAGGGGGTTGATGTGAGAGTTAGCAGGGAGGCTGGCTGCAGAAGGGGCAGTTTAAGATACTGTAGATGTTCTAACCCCTCTTTCCCTTGTATCCACAGGATGGTTTTCCCATTCGGATAAAAGCAGTCCATGTAGTAAATGAACCCCGAATATTTAAAGGCATTTTTGCCATCATAAAACCATTTCTGAAGGAGAAAATAGCAAACAGAGTAAGTGATCCTTTTGACTTTAGATGCTTTAATTTTTTTTCCTCCTTCAATTTATTTAGTTGTGACAACTGGTACGTAATTATTTTTGTACTAGAATTAATTTGGAAATTACAGGTAAACATAAACGAACAATCCTTCTTATGAAGGTAAAGTGAAATTCGTAAGACTATGAAGTTTACCAGTAGAGGGAACAAACAGCATTTTTATTGTAAGTGTCTCTCAGTTCTGTGATCCTTTAGACATGGCCGCCTGACTTAGGCATTGTGAAGCAACGTTACATTTTGTGGGTAGGAGGATGCAAGAACAGGAGTAAAGGGAACCACTGGGCAGATTGTTTGAAAAGAGTTCACGGATCCCCACCCCCGCCCTGCCCCACCCTTTCATGCTGCTGGGATTGAACTCAGCGCCTCACACATAATCGTTATTTCTTACTATACCAGGGGACCCTTGACCTGCGAGCTCAGTTTATTCTCCAGGGCCGGTTGTCATTCAAGTTGTCAGGTGAAGGCTCAGACTCCTCTACACAGCCTTCAAAGTCTCCTGTGCCAGGCAGAACCCGGTGACCTTGGAGAGACACAGGCCCAGGGTTTCTCAGTTAACCCCCTACAGAAAGGATGTTGTAGTGTCCCTTCCAGAACACTTCAAGGGTTAAATCTGGATCTGACGTCATCTGGAAGCACAAGCAGCCAGCATACAGGTCACAACTCAAGATTTTGGTTGTAAGTTAAAACTTAAATTCTAGTCGTAACCCAAGCTGTTCCTGTGTCAGGCCTGTCATATCCCAAGGGCCCACTGAACACCTTGGGGTTTAAAAATGCTGTTTTGTAAATGCAGATTTTAAGGCAAAGCAGGAAGATGGCTTGAACCCAGGAGGTTGATGCCACCCTTGGCAACATAGCAAGACCTTCTCTCAAAAATAAGCATGTACAGAAAGGTGTTACAGCCTTTCTGTTTACTTAATGTGTTGTCTTACTGTGTAAGTTTGTGTATGAGCTCTTAACTCATAATTCAGAGGGAAAATGATAGTTTGAAACGAGTCTGCTTTTCTGACCCAGGGAGCCCTCCTCTTTCCAGGATTGACTGAAATGTGATGAGTGCTGCTTTCCTCCTCCTTCCCTAGGCCTAGGAACACCGCAGTCACTCCGGAGACTGCATCCTCGAGTTTATGCTCTTCTCCAAAAGGAAATTTATACAGATAGAGAATCTCCATGTGACAAAGGAGAAAATTTAAAATCCAGATCTGCATTTCTAGGCCCTTTCCTGGAACATTTTAGCACCTCAGCAGGGATCTACGGTTTTCACGGTTCCTTAGGCTTTCAGGGATTTTTTTTTTGGTACCAGAGATTGAACCCAAGGCCTCCAACACTGAGCTGCATCCCTACTGTTTCCCACTCCCATTTTTTCTTTGCAGTATTGGGGACTAAACCCTAGGCCTTTGCATTGAGCTACATCCCCAACCCTTTTATTTTTTATTTTCAGACATTTTTAATTTTATTTTACTTTGGTCCTGCTAAATTACCCAGGCTGGGCTTAAACTTGTGATCCTCCTGCTCTAGCTCCCAGATACATGCCACCATGCCTGGCTATCCCTACATAGCCTTTTTATTTTTTGAGCGAAAGTCTTGCTAAGTTGTCCAGGCTGGCCTTGAACTTGTGATTCTCCTACCTTGACATCCAAGTGTCTGGGATTACAGACGTGCACCACTGTGCCTGGCATTCTTTAATTTATTCTAATGCACAGCTAGGCTTGAGAACTGCTAAGTTAGTGGCCTCCCTCCATGGGTGTATATTCGTATTGGTTGCTAAAGACTCTGTTTGGAACTTTTACCAAAGTAAGCTTTGTGGTCCATCATTCACTCTGGCTTTTAGATTGGTTCTGCTGGAAGTTAATAAACAGGGGAGTGACATGACCTGAGTTTAGGTTATAGTATGACAAGAGTAGAGGCAGGGAAGCTGACGAGGGGCTTCAGGAAGTGATGCCAGCATGGCACAACTAAGGTAGCAGTGAAGTGGTTGGATGCCGAATATATTTGGAAGGTCCAGCTGACAGGGGTGTGCAGTAGAAGGAAAAGAGAATTAGGATAAGCCCAGCTTTGGGGACTTGAGGATTTGGAAGGCCAGAGTTACTATTAGCCCTTCTCTACTCAATACACACTTATTTGAGCACCTCCCACAGAGGAGACTGCTACATTGCTGACTTAACTAAGGATACGTCTGTCTTAATTTCTGTTTAGTTCTTCCTCCATGGATCTGACCTGAACTCTCTCCACACAAACCTTCCCAGAAACATTCTCCCCAAGGAGTATGGGGGCACAGCTGGAGAGCTGGACACCACCACCTGGAACGCAGTGCTCCTGGCCTCCGAGGAGGACTTCGTGAGAGAGTTTTGCCAACCTGTGCCCGCCTGCGACAGCATCCTGGGCCAAGCGCAGCTGCCGGAGGGGCTGACTTCTGATGCACCGTGTGATGACTCTATGCGAGCTGTGAAGTCCCAGCTGTATTCCTGCTATTAGCCAGTCCCTCAGGGTGTCACCAGGTTTAAATCTTCTCCTTCCCTCTTTAGAGACTCAGAAGAACTTAAGTGCCAAGCCCTCAGTCTTGCTCCTTGTAATGGAATGGTAACATGGAGGAATGCCCAGGAGAGCTTTGAGAGCCAGGCCATCATGGGGAAAGATGCTTTGGTCACTTGGCTTAGTCCTGGGATATGTGAAAAATATCCCAGTGTGATTCTCAAGCATTTGCACTCTCCATGTGCAACTATTAAGCTAAGTCTGGTTCTTACTCATCTCAGAAGCAAAAAAAGTCAGCACCAAAGTTGCTTCAATCCAGATTTCCTGGAGAAAACCTGACTGGTCAGTCAGCAACTCTTCTCAAACGGTTTGGCTAGACCTGTAAGGTGTGGCCTTGGGGGATCTTTGTCTTTCATACGAACCTTACGTGTACACCTCTATTGCTCATCAGGAATCTTCAAGCCCGAGGTCGGGCCCCATTTGCCATAACTGGGTTTAGGAAGCACCTTAGGTGATCATGGAAACACCAGGACCCAAGCAGCACTTCCTGATCAAATCAGGAAGCTGGAGGCTTCAGAGCATCCTTGGATTCACTGGTCAAAACTTGCAATAGAGACTTTTCCCCCAAACCTATAAAGCCTTAGCCCTGGTTCTCGATAGAATCATACAGGGTCCTGGAAGTATCTGATTTTGCTCAGTGTAAAATCACGGATGCTAGGCCTGTATAGCTAAAGGACTTCTGGCTTAGGAATCAGACCTGAGCTCCAGATGTCTGTAAAGCAGACATGGGCCACAGTGGGCCTTAGCTTTCTCATCTGTAAAACTAGGCTGGCAAAAATTCAGTTTTCTAACTAGACAGATGACGACCACCTGTCTATGAAGAAGTGTCACCATTTAGGCCAACTTTTAAAGAAAGTAGTATGTCAGGCCACGGATATGGTTCAGTGGCACACTGCCTGCCTGGCAAGCACAAGGTTGAGTTTGACTCCTGGGACCAAAAAAAAAAGGCAGTAGTATGTGCAGCCAGGCATGATGGCACACACCTGTAATCCCAGCATTTGGGAGGTTCAGGCAGGAGGATCACTGTGTTCAAAACTAACTTGGGCTACATAGTGAGTTCAAGGCTACCCAGAAATATATAATGAAGTCCTGTCCAAAACACCCCAAAATAAAGTGTAGGGGATGTAGCTCAGTGCAGAAGCCCTGGGTTCAATCCCCAGCACCACCACAACCAAAAAAAAGGTATGTATCTTTCTCTAGTGATGGTTAAACGTTAAGAGAATAGCTTTTGCCTGTAACCTCAGCCACTAAGGAAGCTGAGGCAGCATGAGTCAAAAGTTTGAGGCCAGCCTGGACCTGCATAGTGAGACCCTGTCTTTAACAAAAGGACTGTAATTAGGCCTCCAGGTGAATGGACTTGGATCTTGTATGAATTCCTGCATCCCTGAGACACTTGTAGTATAATGTAAACCTGGCTATGGTGGTTATAATACTTGGGCTTCTTTAATTCACCTTTGGAAATGCACCTAGGGGCAGGTTATTGCTGGGTCACCTCCGGGTCACCTCTGGGACCCCTGCGCTCCCACACCACTGGAGTTTCATCAGCCTGAATGTTCTCTACTTCAGCACTTTAGACTTTTCCTGTCCAAGACTTCAGCCTTAACCCAAGCACCATATTTGGTGGTTCATCTGATGGCTTTCAACCTATTTCCTTTCAATTCATTCTTGTGATTATGGAGTTAAACAGGAACAAGTACTGCTTGCTGTGCTTGTGCCTTCTCTGCACATTTACATGGTACAGGCAAGGCACTTAGAGAACAATAGTCTGGAATTCAAATGGTTAGAGAACAATACTCTAGAATTCAAAGTTCAGTCTGTGCTACTTAGCCATTCATCTTTACAGCAATTTAAAACGTGTCTTGGTTAAGTTTTTGGTAGAAATTAATTTACTTACCTCACTAATGCTAGTTTTATGGGCAGTTCTTTTTACCATAGATGGTAAATTACCCAGTGATGGCACTGAGCAACCCTGGATTCTCTAGTGGCCTGGCTGAACAGGAAGTACACCCCTTGCTGCCCCTCATTCCATCTGATGATGATGGGACCAGAACTGCTAAAAGGACATGAGGAGGGTGGCTGATGT
The DNA here is from genome assembly GCA_004027295.1 of Dolichotis patagonum. NCBI lineage: Eukaryota > Metazoa > Chordata > Mammalia > Rodentia > Caviidae > Dolichotis > Dolichotis patagonum. The sequence continues at coordinate 121,914 of PVJX010001970.1, forward strand.
ACACATTCAGAACCCAGCATCCTGGATGGAAGAACTGGTGAGAGGCTTTTGGGCAGAGAGAAAATACAACAGATCAAAAAAACCTGACAGAAGGAGGGATCAAGCATTAAGCCCTACCGCAGTCCTGGGATTTAAATCCTGCATCATCTTGCTGGCCAATTGCCTTTGTCTACGTGACTTAACATGGGAATGACCAGACTCATAAAATGTATCAAAGACCAGAAAGGCACTGGGCACGGTGGCACACACCTTTATTTCCAGCTATTTGGGGAGCTGCAGAGCATCAAAAGCTGGAGATCAGCCTGAGCAACTGATTTGGCAAGGCCCTGTCCCGAAATAAAAAAATAAGGGCTGGGATGTACCTCACTGAAAAGTTTCCCTGGGTTCAATCTTCAGTTCAGAGGGAAAAAAAAGACCAGAAAGGATGTTGGCCATTTTCCTGTCTGGTTAGACCCACAAAGAGTGGTTTCTTTCACCACTGAGAGAAGTCAGCTTGGTTGGTCTGCCTCCGGGAACTGCTATGCTTTATTTTGGCTCCAAAGAGCGATCAAATAGTCCCGCACCACAGGAGGTTGGGACCAAGCTGTGAACCAGGACCTCCCTGGTGCAGACCAAGGCAGGGTGCTTGTGCTGACTCGTGGGGTGGCACTGAGCTTGCTTAGTAGGGAGGAGACCTCCAGAGGAGCTAACAAGCAAACACTGAAAACTGGGGAATTTTCTACCAGGGATAAGTTGTTTCACAAACACCTGGAAAGAAAGCGAAAGCAATAATAAATTAGAATTGAGTGCCAGCTCTGTCCTGCTAGGTGGCCTTGAATGAGTCCCTTCACACCCCTGAATCTGTATGGCAAAGGGGACGTAAGCTCTGAACTCGTAAACCTTCTGTTCCTGGCATCTGATTGGTTTTACAGCCATAGGAACATTGAACTCAAGAGGTTTCTTCTTTCCCCCATGTGAATTTAGGAAATTTAGGTCTCAAAGTGTTGGGAACTAAAAGTTCCAAATCAGTATGAGCTTAGATATATAGGGATTTCCTTCCTTTTTTCACTATTCCCCTACTCAGAAGTCTGAAAAAAAGGTGTCTGTTTCTAGAGACGATCTATCCTCCCTTCGTGGGGGGAGGCAAGTGAAGTCTATCCAACAGCCAGAAAAGCAACCATGGCTTCGCGCCTTGACTTTGCTGTTAGTTTTTGGCCGAGGTGGCTTGGCATTACTCACACTTCACCCTGCTTTCTGGAGGGATCACTTGACTCAGGCTTGTAAGCACTTTGGGTTACTAGATAACAGCTCTTCCAGAAAGAGCTAGGGTGACAGGAAGCACTTCCCTTGAACTGCTGTGCACTATTAGCCTTGAGTGGGCAGTCCCTGTAAATGTCATCTCACCCTCATATCAGTCATAGGATTACTTTTCCATCTGAGCAGCTAAAGCTATCCTGTTGTGGCACTGTTACCTCATTTAAAAGCTGTCAGGTGTTCCTTTGAAACCTTTGTTCAGAGAGTAAGATGTCAACTAAGCTAATGTAAGTATGGCTGTCCTGTGGCCATGGATGGAGACATGGCGACTCCAAACCTGTGGAGCGCTCAGGAAAGACACCTGTCCCTGTAACAGCTCTCAGTACTGGGACCTCTTAGCTTTGTATATCTAAGCTTCTTTCTGCTCTTCTGATCAGAAATGGTGTGCTGGAAATGAAACAAACAAACATCAGATACTATCCTTAACAAGGGCTTGCTTTATGAGAAGGGCCAGTGTGACTTACAGAGCTGACAGTGACGGGTTTACTGATTTGTCAGCTGGTTTTCAGAACTTCACTGGGCAGCACGTTTAATCAGGCGGTGCATCGGCTGCTTTTGCAGGCACTCATGGACGTCTCCACTGCCTGGCACATCGGGTAGGAACCTGTGTGAGTGAAATACTTGAAACTTCTCTGTGGCCACACGCCTCTGGCATCACTCTGATGGGGTGGGAGCTGGGCTACTTTCCTGACCAGTCTGGGGCATTTCAGCCACTGGTCACATTCCATGCTTCAAACTGAAATTCAGTTTGGCTTTGAGTATAGGGACATGGTGGTGGATTCATCTACTTCAGTATTTGTTTTGACCAAATGTTTATTTTTCTAGTGCATTTTTATAAGTCAAAGTGGTGAAAATATGTAAGTTTAGTATGCATGACTGGGTCTTAAACAATAAAAATCCCTTTAAGGTTGACTATGTGTGGAATCCTTTTGTGATGATGACAATTTGGGTAGACCCTGAGATTTGTTACTGACAGGCAAAGCCTCCCTCCAAGTGAAGCCAGGAGGGCACAAGCTGGAGATTACGCCAGGGAGCATAGAGGAGAATGGAGTCAGCTACATTTAGGAGAAGAAATTTGCTGATGTTGAGTTCTGGAGGCCCAGCGATGCTTCTCGGTACTGGCCAGTCCTCCCCATCCCCAAGAGCTCTCACAGGTGAGCATGTGAGGTAAGTACACACAATAGTCTCAGTCTTCAAGTACCCTACATGAGGTAGCATTATTGCCCCCGTGGGCAAATGAAGCACCGAACAGGGCCTGGCTGAGAACACACAGCTAGTGGAGCAGCAGAGCTGGCATTCACACCCTAGAGCTGGGGGTGCACAGCTCTTACTGCCCCAGGCAACCCGCCCTGGAGAACAGGGAAAGAAGGTAGGAATATTTTTACAGAGAGTGAGAAAGTTTTATTCATAGAGAAAGGCTTCTTTTCTGGAAATATAACACAGCAATTCTTTATATCTGAGACCCAGATTATAACTGAGCATGTTGGGCCGGGGATTTAGTTCAGTGGCTTAAGTGCCTACCTGGCAAGCGCAAGGTCGTGAGTTCGATCTCCAGTACCAAAAAAAAAAAAAAAAAAAAAAAAACTGAGCATGTTAGTCCATAAGGAACTCCAGACTCCCTGAGAAGTTACAGGGGCAGCTTGACCAACTCTGGTACCACACATCTAAGGTGTCTTTACCTGTCACCTTCTGCGTCCCTATGGAGGGTCTGACGGTTGAGGTGGTGAGGCAGTTGAGAAACTCCCACACAGGACGTGGGCTTACCATTCACTTCTGATGGCGCAACCAGGAAGTGCTCCCCGGGCAGCGCGATGGCTCTGCAGGCCGGCCTTTCCTGAGGAGGCTGTGGAGCTTAAGCGCGGTCTCTTTCTCACTTTGAAAAATAGGAGCTAACAACTCCAGTCCTTAGCACACAGCTGTCAAGAGGATCCACAGAGGCCTTTTTGCGTGTTCAGAATCGGGCTCTCAGTGCCCACTCATCAGGTTACGGGTGTGGCACTCCCACCGTCAGTGGCAGTAAGAGCTGCATTTCTGCATTTGAAGCTGGTGAGTAGAGAGGGGGATGCAGCTCAGTGGTGGACTGAGTACTAAGCATGCATAGTGCCTTGGATCCCCCATCCTTAGCACCAGATAAATCAAGTTAGTGAGTAGTAACATCCTTTAGGGTACCACTCAGAGATTCACCCCCATTACTGAGGATGGAACTCTGGCCCTCTGCGCTGAGCTACACTCCTTAGCCCTTTATTTTTAAGACAGAGTCTTAAACTAAGTTACCCATGCTGGGCTCAAACTTGCGATCCTCTGCCTCAGCCTCCTGAGTGCTGGGATTACAGGTATGTGACACTGCATCCACATCCAGCTTCTTAGGGACCTTTTTTTAACTAATGTTGATGCTCTTACCTGATTAGATGCCAGCCTCTAGGGACAGAATGACCTAGTAAGATACCAGTGATTGCCTCTGGGTGACAGTATGAACTTTTCCTTTAAATGAGAAGTAGTTTTATGAGCCAGGTAATTCCCTTATATGTCTCCATAAATCAGACTCTCAGTGTAAAAAACTGGAAGTAAGATCCAAAGTATACAATAGCTATTGTGAAAGTGAAAAAGGAAATCATTCAAAAGGAAAGAGCAACTGAGATGGGAAGGAGAAAAGGGAAAATATATACACACACAAGATAGATAACTGTACTACTAATCTCTATTACCTCATCAAAACGGTTTGTGCTTTCATTGCTGGGTAATTTTTCATGCCTATATCTTGTGATCTGAGCAACTACTTTGAAGATAACGATATACAATATATTAACCATTTTTAATCTATTTTGTTAAGAAATTCGGTGTCATTTCTACTTTTTTCTTTTCTTTCTTTTTTTTTTTTTGGTATCGGGGATCAAACTCACGACCTCACACTTGCCGGGCAGGCACTTACGCCACTGAGCTAAACCCCTGGCCCTACTTTTTTTTATTTTAAAATTAAAAAAAAAAAAAATTTAAAAAGAAAAAAAAAATACAGTCAAGAAAAGACCTATACAAAAAGGCTATCCTGCTTCGAATTAGATCCAAGTCATGGTTAGATCCAGAACATCAAAGTGATACTGACAGCTGAGTTCATGGCCATTCTTTGGCGGTATCTTTGCTTATCAAGTTTTATTTCCCAGCCCAAGTACATTACATGACCAATCTAGAAAGTGAATTAATCCAACGTGGGCCTACCAGCTTTCTCACAGCAGTCACTAGGGCCAGGTGGCAGCCATTGCTGTGGCCTCCGATGCATCCCTAGCTAGACCATGCCACTGACCCAGGAGCCAGGGCCCTCTATCGGCAGCCCTAAGAGCAGCCAGGCCTGTTTCTAGCAATGAAATACCGAGTGACTCATCTGGAATGAAGTAACACCTTGAGGTCTAATGATTTCAAATATTGTGTGTGAAGTATGATCCTGGGCTTACTCAAAATGCTGGCATTATTTATATTTGTGTTCTCATTCAGCACTCGTGTGCAATTTGGTTGAGTCAAAAGTGAATGACTATGCTTCCTATTAACAGGCAGAACAAATATTCTTAGGAAATGACCAAAGGAGAGACACTCCCCCAGTTTTAAAAAAAATTTCTTCAAATTAATATCAAAGTTATCATAAAAAAGTAAAAAACTTTATTGGACTTTGTTACATTACTTTACAGGTTAGTATTGCTTTTATTTTGAATTATGATGCAAGGTAGAGAGGCGGTGCACTGAAATGTTTCGAAGTTTAAAACCTTTAGTTCGCTTACTGTAGCTCTTCTGGTGTTGAGGAAAGTAGGGTATCTGCTTTACATGGGCCAGGTCAAGAGCCAAACCTCCCTGCCTTGCAAATCCTTTGCAGCTTTCTCTCTGCATGTAAACCTGCCACCATCACTGGTGTCAGAACAGTGGTTCCAACAATTCACTTCAGACGCTGCTTCCCTACCCTCCGCCTCCACTCCAGCAGAGACTATTCCTCTTGATTCTGTAAGAACACCTCAAATCCAACCTCCACCAACTCTAGAACATTCCCCAGATCTCTGAGTATCATCCAGCCTCATATTAATGCACACTGAGATTAGCAGCTACTGTCACAGTGCCTAACGTGGGTTAACCATTTTGTGAGACAGCTGTATTCTTTAAACAACCATATGTATAAGGTACTAATACTGAGGCAAACAGACGTAGAGCCATTTGCCCAGGATCATAAAGCATAGTATATACTCAGCATTACCTAACCAGTTTAACAGCTAGAAAATAGCAAAGTTGGGATGCAAATCCAAAATGTCTATTAAACTGTTAGTCTGTTAACTATTTCTAAGAGGCCACTTTCATCTCTGTGTCACAACCTGGGCTTCTTCCTGCTTCCCATCTAAGGGGAACTACCATTTCCTTGGATGACTAAACCAGAACCACCAAAGAAATCAACCTCTCCTCCATAACTAATCAATTGCCAATGTTAAAAGTCTAATTAGCAAGTTGCTCTCTGGTATCATACCCTCCCCATTTCAAATCTCATGGATTGCCCCAGGATCTCTCTAAATCCAACCACTTTCTAGCAGCCAGTGACTAAAGATATTATCTGCTCATGTCACTATGAATACTCTTCCTGCCAACCTCAACACAAGGTCTAAGTTCTCATGGGATGCAGGGGGTACAAGGCCCTCGCCACTCAGGCCCCATATACTTCCCCCCTTCCAGCTTGATGGAACTTTCTCTTTCCCATCTCCTTGACTTTATGATTCTGGCCAACCTTCAGCAATGTAATCTCACTCTCCCACTCCCCTCTCAGCTGACTCCTTTGATAGCTCCTGGTTTAGACAGCACTTTCTCCAGCAAGTCCACCATGACACCCTTCATCCAGGTATTTCACTTGAGTTCTCTGTAATTTTGATACGATGGCACTAACTTACTGGATTACAAACACCCAACAGCTCGCTTTTACTCCCCTCTAAACCCAAGTCCAAATGAAAGAGCTATGTGTACCATGTCTATCATGGGGTGTCTATCTGCACCTCACAATCTGTAGGGCCTGGCACAGAAAAACCAGGGACTCTTTGAAAGAATTTTTTCATTCTACCTCCTTTATTTTGTCCGTGTGAGACAGGGTTTCACTATGTAGTCCAGGTGGCCTTGCACTTGTCTCCATGTCCCAAGTGCTGGGGTTACAAGTGCACCTCTTCTCCTACCTCCTATCTGCTGCCTCTCAGATGTTCCTTGTCCGTGCCTTAGCGGTCTTTTATCTACCAAAGTCTTACGTAAGGAAGATGCTTAAGGTGAGTTTTAAATGAGTTCAAGGCTTGAGTCACTGGTCAGGTCATAAGTTTTTTCGTTTGTTTTTTTGGTACCAGGCATCAAACTCACGACCTCAAGCTTGCTAGGCAGGCACTTACGCCACAGAGCCAAATTCCCAGCCCCAGGTCATAAGTTTTTAGAAGGAAGAGGAGCATCCTGGCTAGATACCAAATAAACTGTGATTGACCAAAAATAACAAATGGCTGCTAGCCAGAAAGCTGTCGAAGGAAGGGCCTTAAAAGCTTAGTATCTTTCTATTTTAATCAAATACCTTTAGTGCAAATATAATAAATTTACACGCACTTTACTTTTACATACTCATAATAAGATTACATATACATTGCGGTGTTTTCCCAACTGAATCTTCATTTTAATCAAACCTACAAAGCATGTATTGAAATTATATATATGGCAAAGCCAAAGACTTGTATCAAGCAGCATCAATGCTGTAATATTAAAAAGTAAATAAAGAAACTCAAGATGTAGAAGCAGTAGCCTTATCAGCAACCAGTCTTCTGAGGAAGACTTACATAATCCTCGCCCAAGAACTACACTGCTATACTGAAGAGATCACTCACCGAACAGTGTGCTTATATTACACAGTGAAGACCTTCACAGAGGAAAATGTCATATAAATGCATTATTTTTTGCTTTTTAAGGAGACTTCAATAGAAATATATTAACCATAGCTTCAAATATCCAACATTCTTCTTCTAGTATTTTAAATCAAAGCTGTAAGAACCCATAGGTCTTTATAAAGAACTTTCCTCACAGCACAGCTGTAGTTCACTTTAACACATAAAAATGTTCCCTTTGTGCTATATCCTTACAAATAAACATAATATACATAGAAACTAAAAGTTCAGATTCTGCACTGAGCATTATTCAATCTGGCCTTTTGATATTAACCTGAATATAGGCAAATTGGCAAAGCATTCACTTAGTAGTTTAGTTGAAGCAAACTTAAAAGGACATGAATTTTCAGCAAAGGTGACCTTTATGAGCTTTGGCAGCGTCCTTGGCAACCAGAAGTCTAGCTGAAGTCCCGATTGGTGAGGACAAGTGGAGCAATGAGGGTCCAGGCATAGAGGAGGAGGCACACCCAGCTGGAACTAATCTTGACCCACACAGCTGACCACCTGCTGGACACGGTCTGGAACGTGGCATTGGGGCTAGAAAATAAGAGCATCAAGTAAAGGAACCTCGCCAGGCATGTTGCCACACACCTGTAATCCCAGCACCTGGCAGGCTGAGAAAGGAGGATCGCCATGAGTTCAAGGCCAGCCTGAACAACACAGTGAGACCCTGTCTCAGAAAAACCAAAACAGGGCTGAGGATATTAGCTTAGCGGCACAGTGCCTGCCTGGCAAGTGCAACATCCTAAGTTCAATTTCCAGTACCATATAAAAAGAGTGAACATGAGCCAGGGATTTAGCTCAGCAGCGTAAGTGCCTGCCTGGCAAGCCCAAGGTTGTGAGTTCAATCCCTGGTACCAAAAAAAAAAAAAAAAAAGAGTGAACAGATTCTGTGTTCAGGCCAATGGCTAAAGACTTTACAGGCAGTGCGAGGGCTACATGGTCCTCCCCACGTTTTGTCTGTGCCACCTACCTGTACCAGTTGGTCAGGGTCATCATGATGTACAAGGAGGCCAAGGCGAACATCAGGTGGCAGGTGCAGTAGCTGTACTGCACTCCCTCTTTCTCATTGTCCACAACCCGCCGAGGCTGCCCGTTCTCTTCACTGCCGCCACTGGCAGCTGTATCACCAAGAATCACACTGTCGCTCCCGGAGAGGGTCAGCTTCTTCACTTGGGTGTTGCTGGAAGTGCGGATGCTGGAAAGTGATGCCAAGGAAGATCAATCAGAACGAAACCATAAAAAACTGCTGCCTTTTGGCCTGTACACTTGGCTATTTCTGAGTACCCCTGCTTTGGGTACAGAAAGTCTTCTGAAGGCCCCACTTTTAAGTTCTGGAGCTGCTGCATTTTCCACACCCCTTGCTATCCTCCCTACTGAGCGACATCCCTTTCCCTTGTTCATTCATTCATTAGCACTGAGGACTGAACCCAGAGCCAGAGTCTGCATTTAGCTACATCTTCAGCCTTTTTTTTTTTTTAATTATGTATGTGGCAGACAGAGTCCCACTAAACTACTAGTTGCTCCAGCTAGACTTGAATTTGTGGTCCACCTGCCTCAACCTCCTAGAGTGCTGGAATTATAGGCATGTGCTGCAATGCTTAGCTTGTTTTTTTGTTTTTGTTTTTTTTTTTTTAAAGCAGGTCTAAATATGTATCCTAGCTGACCCTGAACTCACAACCTCCTACCTCAGACTCCTGAGTGGTGGTACTACAGGCATGCACCACCTTGCTGAGCTCTGCCTTCCTCCTATTACAGGACTAACAGTATTCACAGGAGTAACTACTAGACGGCTCATTCTCAAAGCATACTATGTGCAAAGTACCTGTTACCATTACTGATGAAATGTGAACAGCTGCCTCTTCTACACTGGGAATGTGCCAACCTCTTACCAGCTAACACTCATCTCAGCCGCATCCTCTGGCAAACCTTCCCTAACCTCACACCTCACTAGGCTGGGTTAGAAGCCTCCTCCCACCTCCCACAGCTGCGCTGGCATCCTTCTGCTCCTGGTCATCCTGTGTTGTTTGTTTTTCAAAGAACTCCTTAACAGTAACTATAATCAGCAAAGCATTTCTAGACACTCCCTACAAACAAGTTATATGACTGAGTGAAAGAATATATGCAAATAAAAGGACAAGAACTACATGATCAGAAGAAAAAGCACTTAACAAAACCCAATACTCCTTTTAAGATACTTGAAGTAGAACAAGTACACAGATGAAAAATGGCCGAGGATTTAGCTCAGTGGTGTAAGCATCTGCCTTGCAAGCGTGCAGTCGTGAGTTCGATCCCAGGTACCAATTAAAAAAAAAAGAAGAAGAAATTTAAGATCCATACACAACAAAGGGGCTAAACATGTTCACTGGAGGAAGGATAGCCTCTTTAATAAATGGTGTTGAAAACTTGGCTCTCCGCATGCAGAAGACTGAAACTAGATCCATGCCTATCACCATGCACAAAACTAAAGTCTAAGTGGATCAATGATCTAAACATTAAAACAGAAACTCTAAATCTACTAGAAGATAAGGTAGGTAGAAGTCTTGGAGACATAGGGGTAGGCAGAAAATTCATGAACAAAATGCAAACTGCATGGGAAACACTTTCAGAGAATCAACAACTGGGATCTCATATTATTGAAAAGTTTCTGCACTTCAAAAGAAATCACCAGCAGAGTGAAAAGAAAACCCACAGAATGGGAAAGAATTTTAGCCAGCAACCCCTCAGACAAAGGACTTATATCAAGAACACATAAAAAATTGAAAAACATCAAGCCCCCCCCCCAATTCAAAGACCCTCTCCCAAAAATGGGCATCTGAGATGAACACACAGTTCTCAGATGAAGATATACAAATGGCAAACACATGAAGAAATGTTCACCATCACTGGTCATTCAAGAAATGCAAATTAAAACAACATTGATATCATCTCACTCCAGAAAGAATAACTGCCATCAAGAAATCAACTGATAACAAATGTTGGCAAGGCTATGGGGGAAAAAGGAACACTGCTTCACTGTTGGTGGGAGTGTAGACTGGTGCAACCACTATGGAAATCAATATTGAGAATTCTCAGAAGACTAGGATTGGAAGTTCCATTCAACCCAGCTATTCCCCTCCTGGGTATTTTCCCCAAAAAACTGAAAAGTTCGTATCACAGTGATATATGTGAACCCATGTTTATAGCAGCACAATTTGTAATAGCTAAATCTTGGAAACAACCAAGATGCCCATCAACTGCAGAGTGGATGAAAAAGATGTGATATTTTTATACAATGGAATATTAATCAGCTATGAAAAAGGATGATCTTGAGGCCTTCATAGGGAAATGGAAACATCTCAAGACTATCTTCATTAGTGAAATAAATAAGAATCATATTTATAAATATCACATTGTGTCTCTAGTGTAAAAAGTAATAAGAACTGTAGGAGTAATAAAACCCAAAATGCATTATTGCTACTGTAAAAAACAGAGGAAAAGAAAGTTCTCTGAAGGATATAACTACATGTATGTTTAAGTGTGTAAGACAGATGACCATATTACTATTTTTGTTAGATCATGGAGCAGAACTGTTAACAGTCTCACTGTTTGAATGTCTACTTCATATGCTTTAATTTTGTAACTTGAACAACTATTTCCAAGATGACAGTATGTAATTTATCAAGTAGTGATTTCTTAGTGGTTTTTTGTTGTTGTTGTTCTTTTTTTCCCTTTGGAATTCTGTATTGTTGCTACCCTTTTTTCTGTTTTGTTTTGTTGTTGTTTTTCTCTTTTTAAATAAATTTTTTTTAAAAAGATCCATACACAAATAACTATAAACCACCAAAAAAAAAAAAAAAAAGACCTAAGAGAGTTCAGTGCCCTGAATTCAATCTCCACAAAAATAAATACTTTTTAAAATTTATGAATCAACTGATTTCTGACAAGAATGCCAGAACAATTTAATGAGGGAAAGAATAGTTTTTTTCAGCAAATAATGCAGAACCTCTAACTATATACAGGTAGAAGAAAGTTGAACCTCCTACTTCAACCCATATATAAAAACAATAAAAAGACAATTTTTTTTTCTTGAGACTGGATCTCACTATGTAGTTCAGGCTGGGCTTGAACTCATTTTGTAGCCCAGGTTAGCCTCAAACTTGCAGCAATCCTCCTGCCTCACCAACCCAAGTGCTGGGATTATAGGCATGCATTACCACACCTGGCAAAGACAATCCAATTTAAAAACAGGCCATAAATATAAACCGACATTTCTTACAGAAAATATACAAATGATCAATACTTACATGAAAAGATGCCCATCATCATTAGTCACTACAGAAATGTAAATCAAAACCATAATGAAATGCTATGTATCACATCCTCTAGTATGGTTACAACAACAACAAAAAAAGACACTGTAATGGGTAGGAGATGATAGGGCTAGAGAATTCATTCACTGCTGAATGGACTAGACTATAAAATAAATGCAGCCACTCTAGAAACACTCCGGCAGTTCCTCAAAAAGTTAAGCACTAACCATATAACTCATGAATTTCAGCACTGACTATATATTCAACAGAACTAAAAACGAACAGCCAAGTCAAATGGGTTGGCACATATCTGTAATCCCAGGACTCTAGGAGGCTGAGGCAGAAGAATCAGTAGTTCAAGCCCAGTCTGGGTAACATACAACTTAGGGAGATCCTGTCTCAAAACAAAAATAAAAAAAGGGCTGAACATATAGCTTAGTGTAAAAACCTTGGGTTCAGGGCTGGGGGTTTAGCTCAGTGGCGTAAGTGCCTGCTTGGCAAACACGAGGTCGTGAGTTCAATCCCCAGCACCAAAAAAAAAAAAAAAAAAAAAAAAAAAAACCTTGGGTTCAATCCCCGTCCCCAATACTTCCAATACAACCACATGAAAAACTTGCACACAAATATTAATAGCTGCATTTTTCACAACAGCCCCAAATGTCTATTAACCGACAAACAGATAAAGCAAAATTTGGTACACCTACAAAATGAAAACAGTATTTCCAAAAACAGAAAGAAATTAATACTGAAATATACCACAACATGAATAAACCTTAAAAATACTCAGTGAAAAAAGCCAGTCAAAAAAAGGCCGCGGATTGTATGATTCCATGCAGTAATATACCATGTACAATGTCTCAGCTGAGCTCAGGACGAGTGTGTAAATGTGGGCCCCTAAGTTTCCATCCGCTAGCTGACACTTCTATCTCGATTTATGTAAGTACAGTCCATAAAGGACATGTAACAACATCACCCAGTGATGCATTCCTCATACAGTATTTAAGCCTATTTATGAAATGGTCCACTGGAGAAACCTACAGACACACAAAGGAGATTAGCGGCTGCCAGAGGCAGGAGAAGTGAAGGACAGGCAAAGACTGCTGGTGCTAGTGGGTCCCTTTTCAGAACACCAGAGTTTTGTGTGTGTAGCTGTGGATCAAACCCAGGGCCCGATGCACGCTGTGCTAGCAGTACTACTCAACTACACACCCACTCAAAAATGTTTCTAAGTGGCCATGATGGTTGTGCAATCCTGTGAACATATTATAAAGCTACCGAACTTTGTTACTTGAGGAAGACAGATTTTATAGTATTATGAATTCTATATCATATACTGGGTGTAGCATATGAGATAGAATTCATACACCATATGAATTCATTATCTCATATACTGAGTGCTGTAATCCCAGCACTCAGGAGGCTCAGTGTGAGTTCTAGGCCAACCAGCCTACCTAAGCGAGTTCAAGTCCAGCCTGCACTGCAGAGCAAGACCCTGTCTCAAAAAGCTAAAAAATTAACTAATTTAATCATTAATTCAAAAAACAGGCCAAAAGCAAAGCAGTCAGAGACAACAGAGAAACAAATGACCATACCTCTGTGCCAGTAAAACTTTATTTACAAAACAGGAAGCCAAGCTAAGGGGCTCTAGTTTGCCAATTCTCATTCTAAGCAATTTTTGTTTTTTGAGACACAGGGTCTCAGACATGGTGCGTAAGTGCTCTACCACTGAGCTACATCCCCAGCAGATTATGCCTTTTTTTAAAAAACTTGTTTTAGTTTTTGAGGCTCTCGATATGTAGCCCAGGCTGTCCTTAAACTGGTGGTCCTCCTGCCTCAGCCTTCTGAGACCTAGTATTATAGATATATGCCACCATCCCCAGCTCCTTCTGTTTGAAACTGGGTCTTTGTGAAATTGCCCCAATTAGCCTCAAACATAATCTCCTCCTGCCTCAGCCTCTAAGTAGTCAGGACTACAGACACGTACTATTGCACCTGGCCTAAGCAATCTTTTTAAAAATTTAAGCTAATCTATATACATTATGTGGAAAGCCATCCAAATACAAAGATAAATTCATATATTAGGAAAGTATGTATACTTATATTGTATGTTCCTATTTGAAAATTATGTATCAAGTGACATAAAATGATGCAAGTACAATTACATATAAAATTATGTCCACAGAGATACAAATAGAAGTAACAAAGGAAAATAATCTAAAATATGATGTACCAAAATGTTACTTGTGGGTTAAGCAGATGTGGAGGATACCTTCATCTCCTTTTTTTGGTACCAGGGATCGAACTCTCAACCTTGCACTTGCCAGGCTGGCACTTATGCCAGTGAGTTAAATCCCCGGCCCCAAAATTTTGAATTCATCTCCTATTTTATACATATTTTCTCTTATTTTACAAATGTACATAAACCTATCCTTGACAATTCTAGTTATTTCACAGTTTTAAAGCAGAGCCACACGTGGTGCTACCGATCTGCAATCCCAGCACTCCAGAGGCTAAGGGAGGAGGACTGCTAGGAGTCGAAGGCCAGCCAAGGCTACGGAGTGAACTCAAGGCCAGCCTGAACCACACAGCGAGACCCTGTCTCAAAAGCCCAAAAAAATAAATGAACAAATAAATTTTTAAAGTAGTATCTGCCATTATATAGAAAGCATCAATCAAAATGAGTGGAAGATGGGTGTTAATGGGTAACATGCTGCATCTGGGGTTTTTGATTAATTGGAAACTTTATATATTAATATACATATATATATATGTGTAATTCTACAGTTAAATTTATATTACAATCAGAAAATAAAGACTTTTAGAATGTTTTTCACACTGCTAGTCATCAAACACAAGGCTGTGAACATGCCAGGCAAGGTCTTCACCACTAACCTGCACCTCCAACTCCAAGATTTTTTCTCTAAAGAGATAACCCACTTGATTTTGAGAGCCACTCTTCTGGCTTACAGAGGGTCAAGTGAAGATTTTATCCTCCTATAAAAAGGAGAAGGCATCTCTGCATGAGTGGGAGGGATTATCTGATGAGATGATTTTCTCAACTGTAAGGAAATATATCGAACTGAGTAAATCAGATGAGTAAAGGACTTTTCGTTAAAGACAGCCTAGATGTTTCATTGCTCACACTGGTTTTGAAAGCAAAATAGCTTCTCTTGACTCTATTATTTTCACAAGAATATTATACCAAGTTCCTTTTAACTTACCTAGAATACAAAAGGCAGATAACAAAGACAAGCACTCCCAAAATGTTCCCGGCGTACAGGAAGCGCCCGTTCTCTGAAGGTGGAGCCAAGGTGGGGACCGCAGTGGTTGCATTTCCAGGAGCCATGGTTGGCGCAGCTATGTGTGTAATGATTTTCAGGAGGCTGGGGTTGCAGGCCTCGTCTGAAATGGGGAATTGCACAGTCTTAGGGACAACTCCTCTATACCAAGGAGGATCTGAGGCTGCCCACACACCCTTCAGTCCCCATGTATGTGCTATGCTGAGAAAACCTGAAACTCAGCAGCTGGTAATATGTTTATATCACAACTAGTCATTTAATTTTAGGAACAAGAAAGAAACAACATTTTCTGTCAGATTTTACAAATGTCTATTGTGATATTATTGGTTTTTATGGTTTAAAGCAGCGGCGGCGAACCTACGGCAGATGTGCCACAGTGGGCTGTATCATTGAAAGCTCTAAAAGGTTCACCATCACTGGTTTACAGGAAAATTCTTTTTAGTTTTATAGTTCCAAAGCTTTATACAGGAGCTTACTCCTAATTTCCTTTCAACATAGTTACTTAATAAAACTTAAATTATCCTTGGGTAGAGTGTATGCAATTCTTGTTTACTTTTTAAAAAGTTCATAGCATATCCTATTGAGAAATAATCCTATAATAATTATAAAAGGAGATTTTCTCCAGCTATTTGTTAGAACCTGTAACATCTAAGTAAAATTCAATTAAAACAACACTACAAAAGGCCAAAACAAGGCCACCTGTGTCCAGTGTTCTTGACTAGTATGACTCAGTCCTGGCTTCACAAAACCTGGACTCTTTAAAGGACTATGGTTCTTCAGGCTGCCAGCTATGAGTAAGAATAGATGTGAGTAATAAAACAGTATCTACAAAGCTTCAGTAAGCACCGTATATTCATGTGTAGTTTCTATTCATTTCACATTTGTTCTAACTCTAGTTTTGGGACCCACCAAAGGAACATTTCTCTACTTTCACCAAATGAGTGAGTTTTGACATTCCCTTACCAGGTTCATTGGTCATGGCTGACCACGTGAGGTACTGGGTATACAAAGTGATGATAGAGGACTGCAGGAGGCCAGAACGAGGCTGGTATTCCTATGGAGTCAAAAGGAAAACAACGCCATGGGAATCCCAAGGGCTGACTTTCTCAAAGCCAATGTAATTCCCTGGGATTCACTCATTTGGGAGTAACACAGAACCTTAAGATTTTGCTTGAGAGCTGAAAAAATGGCAAGCAATCTCTGAGTATGAGCTAGCCTGCAAAACTTTAATAAGAGGAAGCATCTACTACTGATTTCCAAGGCATTTCATAATCCTGAAAATACCTGCATATCACATAGAAGGCCTGATTTTCTAGTCCCTTGATATAACAGAAAGTCTAAACTCAGTTCTACCATTATCTATTTAGGTGACTCATCATTTCTCTGAGTTTTCTCACTTTTAAAAGGTGAGATGGTATCTAGATATTACATCTAAAACTCTAGGAACAGGGCCGGGGATTTAGCTCAGTGGCTTAAGTGCCTGCCTGGCAAACGTGAGGTTGTGAGTTCAATCCCCGGTACCAAAAAAAAAAAAAAACCAAAACTCTAGGAATTTTTCAAAGTCTCATATTTATTTATTGATGCTGGTGATCAAACCCAGGGACTTACCCAGTTTAGGCCTGCATTCTTCCACTAAGTTACTATGGCTATATGTAGTACTTATAAAATGAAACGCAAAAGCAGGCATTTTGCTTTTAAATTAAAATCAGCCATTTAAATTAAATTAAAATCAGCCATTTCTTTTTCAAGCTTAACCCCCCTAAAGTATCTTGGCTAATTCCTCATAAGAATCTCTCATAATTTAAACATTTCTATAAGAACTATATATTTTCAAGTTACCTACCTTCTTTAATTATAGTGAAATTAGTTATGATATAGGACATGTATTAAGTTGCTAGCTATGAAGAGTCTATCATAAAATGGAAAAATATTTAAGTGGGTAAATGTAAACATAAATTCACTAAAAGGCTACATTAAGCTCAGCATTACTTAAAATCCTTTCACAGAGGAAGCAGAAGAAAATAACCCTACCTGAACTTTTCGGTGGACTGATAGAACAGAAACCACAATGCAAAGGATCACATCGATACTGATGAAGAATTTGTTTTCTGTGCAGTCATCTGGTTTGGTGTAGTATGCGCAGAGCAATGCAACAAAGACGATTGATAACATATAACATAAGCTTGTAACAGAAACTAAAACTGGAAAAAGGGAAACCAGTATAAATGCCCACAATTCTAATGAATTTTTACATGTAACACCAATTTTCTTCTATATCAAAATGAAGAGGTATTAATTCACTTTTACGGTAGTCCATAATCTACAGCAAAATTCCTAAGTGCCAAAGTTAAAATCCAGGGTTGTGGGCTAAGTGTGATGGTGCATAATGTAATCTCAGCACTCAGGAGGCTGAGACAGGAGCATCACCATGAGTTCGAGGCCAGCCTGGATTACATATTGAGTTCAAAGTCAGCCTGATGTACATAAGACCCTGTCTCAAAACAAATGAAACAAAACACAAAACAAAACAAATTCTCAGGTTTATTAAATTGGCTTATGTTAAATTCTAAAATCACCAACAAGTGAATTCATTTTCTGGGTTACTTCATGTCATTTCATGAACTGAATAACCAGATATTTGATCACTGCAGCTAGATTTAGCAGCTAACTACGTGCTAAATAATGTACACTGTAAACTTTCCTCAGCAACCTAGATGATTCTTGGGCCCCCAGATGACACAGTTCACAAACAAGCTACATGCCAAGGATGATGTCAGGAAGAAACAAAACATGTATCTTTTTCAGACAGTTTCTCCTCTGCAGCCATTGCCTACCTGAACTTGTTTCCCATCACATATAAACTTGTTTCCCATCACTATGTGACTTGATTGCTATTTAGAAATGTCTACCAAACTGTTCTTTTCCATTCACAAGGATAATCAACAGTTAGCTGTAACACTCTAAAATTAACAAACATGAAATATACAGAACACTAAGTTAGCTTGTGTTCATTTCAAAGCACAGACTTATCTGAGAAAATCAGTTTCTATATTATGTATCTTAATGGATGTTTACTGCTTTCTTCAACTGAATATACAAGATTTCTTTACCGAAAAAGAACTGGGAATGCAGTTCAGTGTAAAGGCCCTGGATTCAATCCTCAATAATAAACAAAACAAAAGAAGTAAAAGAGTTTAGAGATTTCCAGCTCAAATGAAAAGACAAAAACTGAAACAGTACTTCAAACAATTTAAGTGATCAAGAATAGAATAAAGGTTAAGTAAATTATGGTAAACTGTATCATGGAATACCAAGAAATTACATGGAATGGAATCCCTTGCAACTATTAAATGAATACACCATATCTATATACATTGGCATGGACAAATATTCATCATATAGAAAGTGAAAAGAATAAATCATAAAATAATACATAGTATGATCTTGTTTGTATTTAAACACAAAAATATGTGAGCGCGTAAATACCCAGAGGTTTGGTGACAGCGGCTATATCTAGAAAAAAAGGTGGGGAGGCTGCAGGGAGGTAGAGAATTCCATGTTCTGTTCCTGAGAAATTTTTCTTTTATAGTGCTGGGGATCAAACCCAGGGCTATGAAATAAGTGTGCTGCCTGTTAACTACATCCCCAGCCCTGTTCTTTACAAATTTCTACCATTTATGTTTATGGTAAAAAAATAGTATTTTTTTTTTAAACAAGCCAAGTCTAAAGCTGGGTATGGTGTATGCCTGTAATCCCAGCAGAGGCTGAAGCAGGAGGATCAACATTTCAAAGCCAGCCTTGCTGACATGGCAAATCCCTATCTCAAACACACAAACACACACACACAGAGCCAGAGCACAGTGGTACATTCCTGTACTCTTAGCACTCTGGGAAGGTGAGATAAGACTATCAAACTTCAAGTTCAGCCTGGGCAACTAACTTAATGACATACTGAGAACTTGTGTCAAAATAAAAACAAAAAAGGGCTGGAGATATAGCTCAGTATGAAGGCCCTAGGTTCCATACCTGGTACTAAAAATAAGAAAAAAGGAATTTGATACACACACGAAAAGTATTTAAAACATTCATTCCCTTTGACCCCCTACTTACAAGAATTTAGCCCATGGAAATAATCAGAAATGTGCTCATTCTACGAATTTATTCCTATACTATAAGCCAAAATATATTCACAAGTTACTTTTTAAGTTTAAAAGTAGTCAAACAGGGCTGAGTGGAGACAAGATGGCGGACTGGTAGGTAGCAGGAGAGAGACCCTCTATGTGAGAGACAGCTCAAATGCCAGAATAAAACACCCTGAAGAGACCCAAATAGAAAGAGATAGACTCTCACAACCCAGAAAGAAACTAAAGCACAAAAACCCACTTGAATAAGAGGTCCTGTGGCTACTATTAGTGAAGATAAGATCAGCACGCGGGGCACCCGCCTCAAGACGCCTGAACCCCGCCCGACCTGAACAAGCGATCCGCGCCGAAGCGACTGGCTTGAGCCAACAGAGCCCGGAGCTGAACAGCCCAGCGTGCAGCTCGCCAGGACCGGCCCTGCACACGACCCACCCAGCGGCACCATGGATTCCCACCGCAACCGCGCTGAAATCGGAGGTTGGGCAGTCCAGCAGTTCTCCGGACACGGTGAGTGATGGGAATAAGACCCTACCACGGGAAAGGGGAAACCGACTGAACGACATGTTGGATTTGGGCAGGACAGCCCTAACTCCATAAGGAAGTGGCTTCAGCTGGTTACTCCCCTCGCCGAGCGGATTGGTGGAATCCCCTTGGACTAGGCCACGCCCCTGGCGGGGACCCATTTACTTCCCTGAGATCAGTGCACACTGATGCAGTGAAGGCCTGCAAAGGTTGACTGGTTCAGAAGGGAGGAGCTAGCGCACACTGCCCCTGGGTGAACTCTAATCTCTGATAACCTATTGAAAAGGGCTAAAGCTCCTAGCCTGCGCCCTCTAGAGGAGCCTTAAACAACAAGAAAAGGGTCTGGGAATTACACTGTACACTTGTATGGAAGGAACCAAAAACATGACTAAAGGGAGAAATAAGAAACAACTTCCAGCCCCCAACCCTGAGAACATTGATCCAGGAGAGGTAAATACAAAAGAGACTGAGGGCAGCAAAAATGCAACATCAAACACAATGTTAGCGAACATAAAGAGATATATTCAAGACCTCACAAGCGGGACCAAAACTGAAATATTAATTCAAATTAAACAAGAGATAAGTAGATTAATAAAAGAAGGGCTGGGTACCTCTCAAGAAGACACAGACAGAAGAATAGAGGAACACAAATGGAGAAAAAAATTTAATGAAGATTACAGAAAAAACCTAGAATTTATGAAGCAGATTCAAAGGGATTATCAGGAAACTAAAGACTCCATAGAAAGCTGGCAAAACTGCTTGAAAGAAACCAAAGAGAGACTATCAAAAATTGAACACAGGCTTGAAATGTGGGGTCATGAAAGGGAAGATCTCTTAAAAATAACAAGGGAGCAGGCAGTAAAGATACAAAGACTGGAAGATGACAAGAGGATCTATAACTTAAGAATAAAGTATGTGAATGAAGAAGCAGGACTCAAACCAGAGGAATTACAAAGGCTATTCACAGAAATTATTGAAGAAAATTTCCCAAGCATAGAAAAAAGAAATGATATGCAGAAGTATGAAACATACAGAACTCCAGCCACCTACAACCCAAACAGAGCTACACCCAGACACATAATAATCAAGATCCCAGAAATTCAATATAAGAACAGAATATTAAAAGCCATCAGAGAAAAGAAACAGATCACCTATAAAGGAAAACCC